>QEPC01005805.1:5475659-5486911 GCA_003113815.1 Sphenodon punctatus
AGACATTATTATTATTATTATTATTAACAAACATTTATATAGCGCCAGCAGTGTACCTGGCACTTTACAAAGTAATAAAATAGACACGGTCCCTGCCCCTAGGGCTTACAATCTGAGAAACAGGAGCTGGGGGAGAGACAAGGGAAAGGGAACAGAGGGAGAGACAAGGGGATCAGCCCCATAATCTATAACACTACAGCCCCTAGAAGAAAAGAATGCAGTCATTGATTGAAATCTCTACCTGTCCTGGAGTCCTTGCCATCTAGCTCCTCAGGTGAGTCACATTGTGCAGTCGGCATTTTCTGCCTCTGACGACTAAAAAAAAGTTCAAGAAGCAAATGAAAGCAATGTTGGAAAGTGCCTGCCAGACACCTTGCACAATTTGAGCTCCCTTAACCTCCTCATGCCCCGGCAATCACTTACCGATCGCCATTTTCTACATGCACTCACTCACTCACTCACTCACTCACTCACTCACTCACTCTCCATTAGTAAAAGCGAGCATGGCTTACTTTGATTGGTGCTGTGTTCCCTTCCACTAGAACCTTGGGGACATTAGCGAAAAGGGACTGGCTCTCGAGGTTAACGAGGTGGAGGGTCATGGCAATAGTCTCTTCCTTGGTTGTGGCTGGCTTGTAGGGCTTTGCACTGTGCAGTGGCTGTGATTCCATGAGTAGACTTGGGCCTCCACTGGCAGCAATAATTGGTAACAGACCTCATCCTATTTCTGGCCCTGCGTACAGGTGCATCTGTTAAGCCTGGATGCCATGATGGCACCATCTAGGTAGAGAAACCTGTACAGCAGGTAGAAGTACCATGTGGTTTGCTGCCTGCAGCCCGATGTAAAGTCATTGTTGTTGATTTTTTTGAATCCACAGCGCAAATCCTTTGCTCTCTGCCAGCACTGGTTCATGTCCTGGTTGTAATCCAGCTTTGACATCTTCGCCACAATTCTCTAGAACATTGCCACATTCCAGTGGCACTTTATCAGAGAGTATTGCACCTGGTTGTCCCCAGAGGTGGATGAAGGCCTTGGTCTTTCCCTTGCTCCATGGCACACAGTGCTGGCGAACAGAGTTGGGCATGCTGGAGTGTTGGGTTTGTGAGGTGGAGGTGGCTGGGGTTCTAGTGGTATAGTTGTCAGTATGTGCCATGGGAGTGGCAACCATAAGGTTCCCAAAGTTGCTGTGTAGAATGCGGTGATTGGGGAAGAACAAACAGCTGATGCTAATCCTTATTCATGCTGAGCACAGAGAACATACGTTTGAAAATGGTGCCTGACTTTTAAGGCAGACATTACATGCACAGCATTTCCATCAAGACACAAAGGAAATAGATGCTCTTTAGAAGACATTTATTTATTTATTTATTTATTTAAGAAACTTATACCCCGCCCCCTCCTGCCAGGCAGCCCAGGGCAGCTAACAAAATCAAAGTCAATAAAATACAATAAAACATATAAAAACATCATAACACAATAATAAATAGTAGAAATGAGGAGAACCCCCCCCAACCCAACACCCCATCGACCCTCACCCTTCTCCCTCGCCAAATGCCTGCTGCACATACATGTCTCTATGCCCTGGGAGGCGGCACGCACACGCAACCTAATATATGGCACGCCACCAAATGGACACGCTTCATGTGCACAGCAGGCTTGACATCCTCTGCACCCAATCTGTGGGTGGTGGTGAGTGGTCACTGCATGGGAATCAAGTGTTTGGAGAACTTGACTACTTAACGGATGACCATGTGAACACCCACGCTTGGGTGTTATGTCAGGTGTTAACAGACGGCATGACTTGGCCATATCCTGTTCTTAGTTGCATCTGATTGTTCAGTGCCAGGTACATTGCTGGTGTTACATAAGTGCTTAATAATAATAATAATAATAATAATAATGAAACACTTGCCAGTAGTTCAGGTAGCAAATACGAGGCCATTAACATTTGTACACTTCTTGCTATGTGTCTGCCACTTGTTTGCCAGTGGTTTGCTCTTCGTTTACACCCACAAACATTGCAGACATCCTTAAGGAGCAGGAAAGTGCCAGATATAGTTATTGCTAGGGGTGGGACTATCAGTATCGGATTAATCCAATAATACCGATAATTGTTGTATCGGTTTATCAACTTTTTAACATTGTCGGTTCCTCTTGGATTTTTAACATTGACACCATTTAACAATGGCCGCAATGTTAAAGATCCGAGAAAATCAGCAATGCTAAAAAACCGATATACTGATACCGATAAATCCAATATCAGATTAATCCAATACCGATAAAACCTATAATTCCCCTGGAGTCCCACCCCTAGTTACTACATCTAGTGACAACTGGGGTCTGGTGTGGTGAAGTAGGGATCTTGGGGTCTTTAGAGCCCTTCACCTACCAGAGCCCTGCAGGGTGAAGCACTCCCTAGGAGTAGTGTAGGCAGCAACAGGTTCCTGGACCCCACCTGTGCTGCTCTTGTGGGCTGCTGCTACTGCAAGCTGCCCCTCCTTCTTATAGAGCTTCCAGATAGCCGCTTGTGTTGATACATTTGTACAAAGGCATGCCAGCCACATGATGGACTTTTCTGTGTCTAGCATTACATGTGTTAACACCCTAAGCTGGTAGTAGTGACAGCGGTAGCAAAATGTATAGAATAGTTTTTATCCTTTTTTCTCCTTCCTCATAACTTAGTAAAACTGCCATCTTTTGGTTTGAAATAACTGTGATATAAGTGGTGGTTAGTATTAAGAGCAAATGCCTCATTTGGAGTTACAGTTGCATGTAAAGTGATGCCTGTAAAATTGAAAATAACACAAGTATGAACTTTTCACGTACTATAATTGCAAGTAGCATCCAGTACTGACAAAGCTGAAAAGCCAGAAGAGAATTTGTGTGTTTGTTATACAGTAAATAGAAGCAGTGTGGATGTTTCTGGATTAAATGACATGCAGCTGAGCCTAGTTAGCCTGGGTACTTGGACTCTGATTTAGGAAACTACGTACCTGCTTAACACTGTACCTGTAAAACTGGAATAATAATAACCTACCCCACAATGGATAGTCTTCTGTCTTGGAGACTTGGAATGTAAGCTTATAGTAGGAAATGGAGCTACAAAAGACTGATGAGAAAATCTTCTATTTTCTTTTTGATTGAATAAGAGCTTTACCCGTCAGACCGTCTCAGTTCTTTGTGTCTCATGGGAAGGCAAAAATCCTGTAGAACTCAATAAATTGTATCCTTCTATAGTTAGGCTTACTCTCCACTCTAGGACAAAATTCATTAATGCTTTGTTTTGTAGATCCCTGCCAGAATGGAGCTTCATGTGTGGATGGGGTGAACTTTCTCCTATGCACCTGTCTGCCTGGGTTTCATGGTGATAGGTGCCAAACAGATATAAATGAATGTCTGAGTGAACCATGCAAGAACGGAGGCACCTGCACAGACTATGTTAACAGCTACACTTGCAAGTGTCAGGCAGGGTTTGAAGGAGCCCACTGCGAGAACAACATTGACGAATGCACTGAGAGGTAAGCATATCCGCTTTCTTCCTTTCAGACAAGCAAGATAACTGTTACAGAATACTGTCAGGCACCGTTTGAACAGTTAAAAACCCTGAAAAACAGTGAGAATTCTCCATTTTCCTGCCTACTAGAGTTCAGACACGGTTGAATCTCAAGAACAAAGGAATGGTTTGTTGCCTCTGGGCTTGGGAAAGGCTTCTTTCTGTAAATGTGGCAGCTGAAACACAGCCACTCTTTTGAACCTCTGCCTGTTGTTTTAAGACCAGGTGAGAACTCCAGTAGTTCAGAACTTTTGGCCCCATTACCAAACCGTTGTGCATACTCACAATACTTGGTGTTTATGTACCAATGTGTATTCTCTGATCAACTGTTTGAGTAGTACTGTCTACTCTCACTGTTGGGAGCTGTGCCTGCAGAGCCAGAAGATCAGAAAGTTTCTGGAAGTAGTTCTCCTTCTGAGCATTCCTTTCCCCTCTCCTCCCAGTGCATGCTGTTTAACTGCTGCCTCAGTTTCTATCCACCACCGGTCAAACAGTACGAACTTGCTTGGGAGTCTTTGTGTTAGGTGCCCATTTAGTAAAGGGTGCGTGCAGAAGGAAGGATTGAAGGTGAAAGAGTTCACTCTGTAGTTTGTCTAAACTGACTTATTGTCCCACTTTTTTAGTTCATGTTTTAACGGAGCTACTTGTGTGGATGGGATCAATTCATTTTCCTGCCAGTGCCCAGTGGGATTCACTGGAACCTTTTGCCAGACCGAAATTAATGAATGTGATTCACAGCCTTGCTTGAACAAAGGAACATGCGTGGATGTTCTTGGAACCTACCGCTGCGTTTGCCCCTTAGGTTACACTGGGAAAGACTGTCAAGTAAGTGCTTTTGAGTTTGTTGTTGCAGCAATTTTATGTAATGAATAAATTCATTTTATTTAATGAACAAAATAATCAATGAATAATGAATAAAATTAATATTCTTTTATTTAATGAACAAATAATCAAACACAACTTCATTGATACATGCATGGGATTTAAATGTAGCTTGGAAAAGGTAGAAGAATTCAGATAAATGAACTTCTTGTGAAGGGGAGTAAATATGCAGAATAAGCTAGTGTGGACAGAGCTAGGAAACTCGAAACGAATTTGGCGACCCATTTTTCTCCTGGGGAAGGATGCTAATGGGGTTCATTGAAAAATCAAGCCAGAGTCATGCATCTGAAAGCTTCGGGGGAAAACCTGTGACTCCAAACCCAACATGAATAAAATCCACCAAAGTACAAGATAGGAACAATTTTAGCAAAAGACTGTACTGATAAATCTGGCCTGCTTCCATCTGGAATGTTACTCTCTGTCTGCTTCCTTTCTTCACTGATAATGATTGTACAAACTATTTTGGTTCTGATGTGGAAAGGCCAAGCAAGACACAAGGTGGGCAGCATGCTCCCTTTGTATGCTGTCACATCCCCATTCTGCAAGGAGATGACCTAAAGAGGAACTACGCAGTTCCTCGCTGCATGCCCCTGGATTTCAGTCAGAAATTACATTGTTTGGTTCTAGTACGGTGGCGGGAGGGGGGACACACCCGAAGTTGGGCATGATGCAGGTTACCTGGATTTTGGCAAGAAGATGAGGGACTTAAGCATGGGCTTCATCGCCCAGCCCTGGTCCAGGAAGGAATGAGTTGAGTGGGGGAAATTGGCTTGCAGTGCTCAAGATGGCATGGCTTCTCTTACTGATTGCTTTGACTGTTTCCCAAATAAATGTGTTTGTTGTTGTAGACTCTTGTGGATCTGTGCAGCACATCTCTCTGCAAAAACAAAGGGACATGCATTCAAAGGGAAGCTCAGTCTCAATGCTTCTGTCCAGTTGGTTGGGCTGGTGCTTATTGTGATATACCCAGTGTTTCCTGTGAGGTCGCTGCTACACAGAGAGGTAAGTAGTGCTCTTTAGCAAAGGGTGAACTCAAGCAAATGGTAATTCCCCGCTGTATACTATCTAATGTGTAACTGCAAACTGCACAAAAGCCTGGGAATCCTTGGCAAATGTTGACCCAACATGGACCACTTGGGCATTGTCTTGAGCTGTGGAATATCCTAGGTGAGTCGTGATGTGGTCCCCACATCCACAGTTTGTTCCAGATACCAGAATGACCAAGCTTCCTCTGTTTCCTGAACTCCTTTTATTGGACTGACTTTTAAAAATAGTTTCTAAGAATGTCACACAATTTCTGTTCTCATGAAGGACCAAAAATTAAATAGGTCTTCCCCTCCGATCTCCCTCCCCTGGAACTTGCAGGGAGCTTTCAGTTGGGGTAGGGAGGCACTAATAATAGGCAGAGTGAGACAGAGCTGCTGTTTGAAGGAGGGGAACTCAGGTTTGCTGGGATAGCAGAAGACTGTATGCACAAGGAACATTACCACAAACATTACATGACTCCTGGAGTAGGAACCTCCCTCCCCCCTCTGGTTCCCCGAAAGTCTCTGTTATCCAGGCAATAACTCTGACTTCTGACTTACAATTTCTTAAGCCCAGCCAGGCAACCCTCTTTCTGGCTAGCTGCACCTTGAGACAGAGCTCTCTCTCTGCTCCTGCTTCTATCAGTGTGTCTCTCCAACTGAGCCTTACTCTGGCTCTTTACTTCTCTGGGCTGGTTTGGTCACACCCAGTCACACAGCTGCTATTAGAAGTGAGGTGCTGTCCTCTGCTTCTGCCTGCGCCTGCAACCCCATTCTCTTTAAAGGGGCAGTAGCTCTCGGTGGCTCTGCCCTGCCACAGTGATTTTTTTTTTTTTTAATGGAATCTTTCCTACAAAGGAACCTAATTTGCGCAATCCTTGCTACCTACTTAGCCTGATAGTATCCTACCTAGGGGGAGCTTGGCCAAAAGAAGGGTTGTTGAGACATGAGACCCTTTCTGCTCAGTTGTGAACCACAAACTATCCTCTTCAAGCTGAAGGGACCTGAATTACTTGGCAATCCAAGAAGACAGTTGCTAGCCTGATATAGGACACTCATTGACAATTGCTAGATGGGGCTACCTTTCGTCCAGTGTCCCTAGATATTTATTTGCTTGGTGAATGTACTGCTAAAATGTTATAAAACCTCCTTTGCAAAGATTGTCTGCTGGCACATCCCCCCCTAGCCCTCACCCTCCCCTTACCTAGCTTTTGTGTAATGATTACAGATAGTTATTTACTGCTGTATATGTTTGTTTGATTTAGGTGTCTCCAAAGACCAATTGTGTCAGAACTCTGGCAAATGCTTTGATGTTGGAAACAGTCACCGCTGCCAGTGTAATGTAGGCTTTACAGGTAGTTACTGCGAGACACAGGTGGATGAGTGTGCCTCCAACCCATGCCAGAATGGGGCTGCTTGCAAGGACTTCCTTGGAGGGTATCTGTGTGAGGTAAATCAGAGTGATGGGATAAGAAGGGTAATATCTAGAAATCGTTCTGTAAAAGCTAGAGAGAGAATGGGACATGACTAGTTCTAAGATGGCAATTCATTTTTAGTCTGCTTCTTGTATAGCAAATACTTCACAAAAGTATCTGATTATTATTTTTCAAGTATATTTATGAGATTAGATTATAGGTTCTATTTAATACAGTATATTCCATAGGACTTATTTGATCAAATATCAAAGGAATCTGGTTAAAATCAACAGTAGCAAATTTTACTGGAAGCAGTTGGTGTGAACTTTCAGGTTCCAGATGAACCTGGCATTCAAAGAAGGAATGCTACTCACCGATGGCTATTGCCCTATAGGGGCCAATCCAAGTTCCACGCATGCACATCTTGTGCGCACGCCTGGTACATGTATTGCATCCCACACGCAACATGTTGTGTGCACCTTGTGCGTACACATTATTATTATTATTATTATTAATAAACAAACATTTATATAGCGCCAGCAGTGTACCTGGCACTTTACAAAGTAATAAAATAGACACGGTCCCTGCCCCTAGGGCTTACAATCTGAGAAACAGGAGCTGGGGGAGAGACAAGGGAAAGGGAACAGAGGGAGAGACAAGGGGATCAGCCCCATAATCTATAACACTACAGCCCCTAGAAGAAAAGAATGCAGTCATTGATTGAAATCTCTACCTGTCCTGGAGTCCTTGCCATCTAGCTCCTCAGGTGAGTCACATTGTGCAGTCGGCATTTTCTGCCTCTGACGACTAAAAAAAAGTTCAAGAAGCAAATGAAAGCAATGTTGGAAAGTGCCTGCCAGACACCTTGCACAATTTGAGCTCCCTTAACCTCCTCATGCCCCGGCAATCACTTACCGATCGCCATTTTCTACATGCACTCACTCACTCACTCACTCACTCACTCACTCACTCACTCTCCATTAGTAAAAGCGAGCATGGCTTACTTTGATTGGTGCTGTGTTCCCTTCCACTAGAACCTTGGGGACATTAGCGAAAAGGGACTGGCTCTCGAGGTGAACGAGGTGGAGGGTCATGGCAATAGTCTCTTCCTTGGTTGTGGCTGGCTTGTAGGGCTTTGCACTGTGCAGTGGCTGTGATTCCATGAGTAGACTTGGGCCTCCACTGGCAGCAATAATTGGTAACAGACCTCATCCTATTTCTGGCCCTGCGTACAGGTGCATCTGTTAAGCCTGGATGCCATGATGGCACCATCTAGGTAGAGAAACCTGTACAGCAGGTAGAAGTACCATGTGGTTTGCTGCCTGCAGCCCGATGTAAAGTCATTGTTGTTGATTTTTTTGAATCCACAGCGCAAATCCTTTGCTCTCTGCCAGCACTGGTTCATGTCCTGGTTGTAATCCAGCTTTGACATCTTCGCCACAATTCTCTAGAACATTGCCACATTCCAGTGGCACTTTATCAGAGAGTATTGCACCTGGTTGTCCCCAGAGGTGGATGAAGGCCTTGGTCTTTCCCTTGCTCCATGGCACACAGTGCTGGCGAACAGAGTTGGGCATGCTGGAGTGTTGGGTTTGTGAGGTGGAGGTGGCTGGGGTTCTAGTGGTATAGTTGTCAGTATGTGCCATGGGAGTGGCAACCATAAGGTTCCCAAAGTTGCTGTGTAGAATGCGGTGATTGGGGAAGAACAAACAGCTGATGCTAATCCTTATTCATGCTGAGCACAGAGAACATACGTTTGAAAATGGTGCCTGACTTTTAAGGCAGACATTACATGCACAGCATTTCCATCAAGACACAAAGGAAATAGATGCTCTTTAGAAGACATTTATTTATTTATTTATTTATTTAAGAAACTTATACCCCGCCCCCTCCTGCCAGGCAGCCCAGGGCAGCTAACAAAATCAAAGTCAATAAAATACAATAAAACATATAAAAACATCATAACACAATAATAAATAGTAGAAATGAGGAGAACCCCCCCCAACCCAACACCCCATCGACCCTCACCCTTCTCCCTCGCCAAATGCCTGCTGCACATACATGTCTCTATGCCCTGGGAGGCGGCACGCACACGCAACCTAATATATGGCACGCCACCAAATGGACACGCTTCATGTGCACAGCAGGCTTGACATCCTCTGCACCCAATCTGTGGGTGGTGGTGAGTGGTCACTGCATGGGAATCAAGTGTTTGGAGAACTTGACTACTTAACGGATGACCATGTGAACACCCACGCTTGGGTGTTATGTCAGGTGTTAACAGACGGCATGACTTGGCCATATCCTGTTCTTAGTTGCATCTGATTGTTCAGTGCCAGGTACATTGCTGGTGTTACATAAGTGCTTAATAATAATAATAATCTGTACAAAGCCAATGAATTCTGAGGCTGAATAATTGCTAAGAAGGAATAATTTGTCTCACTGAGTTTTAGTCTTAAGTGTTTTAGATTTTCATCAGACTGACACATTAGCATAACCTGCAATTGACAAATTCCCCTTTTTAACTGGTAGTGTGTGCCAGGATATCAGGGTGTCAACTGTGAATATGAAGTGGATGAGTGCCAGTTTCAGCCATGTCAGAATGGAGGAACCTGCATTGACCTTATCAATCATTTTAAGTGCTCCTGTCCACCAGGAACTCGAGGTATGGCATTCAGCAGTCAAAGGGAAAGTACAAGGAACACTTTTTTCTTCTGATAGATTGGCTTTTAGAAATGTGCTATATGTCTAAGAGAGGTTTTCTCAAATGCCCACCATTTGTCTCTGGGAAGGAAAAATTATGTCGTCTTAATTAAATGGGAATATAATGACTCGGCACCAACCATTTTAATAGCTATGCATACATTGCTATTTTTAAATATATTTTTTGTGTGAAAAGCCTGTTTAGTGTCTTACGTCCTGTATCTGCCTGTGGTCACAGTTAACATGCTGTTTAAAAACTTTAGTATTCTCCCCATATCTCTGCATACTCCTCTGGCTGGGTAGTTCCACCGTTGACCGCCAGGAGGCAGATGAGCTTTTTTCTTTTCTGCGCCTGCGTCACGGTGCTACCCGGCTCCACCGCCAGTCCTTCATCTGCCTCTAGACCGTCGGGAGGCTTCTAGGGATCCGCAGGTCCCTACAAATAAGAGAAATCAGACAGAGGAAAAATAAACATAAGAAATAGGAAGCCTAGGAGGAGGCGTCGGCGGGGCAATTGGGGAGGCGAATCCGGACACTGTCACGGCTCGCCAGATAGGCCGGTAAGAAAAAATCTAACTATTCCCTGCCGGCTCCCTCGCACAGCACCGGGGAGCAGGGGAGGCTGCAATTAGTCCCCGTTTAGAGGGGATTGTTCTCCGCGGCACTCCCCCCGCCTCAGGCCGGGACCAACCCGCTTGGACCCGTGCCAGCTGTACCGAGACCCAGCCATGAGTTCAACAGGGGATTTTACCACCCCCTCCTATCCCCACGAGCGGGGCAAGGGCTACGGGCTCGGAGCAAAGAGAGCAGGGGGACCAGACCCCTTCCCTAGCCTCCATAGCAAAGACTATGGAAGAGATGATGGGGGTGATTAAAAACTTGACCCACCCTGGAAAGAAGGGGAAACGAAAGAGAGAGTCCCCCACGAGGGGCCCCTCCCCCAAGACACCAAGAGCAGGGAAAGCTCCCAGGCAGGGAAAAA
The DNA here is from genome assembly GCA_003113815.1 of Sphenodon punctatus. NCBI lineage: Eukaryota > Metazoa > Chordata > Lepidosauria > Sphenodontia > Sphenodontidae > Sphenodon > Sphenodon punctatus. Next base: position 5,486,221 of record QEPC01005805.1, read on the forward strand.
AGAAAGCTAAATCCCCACTAGGGGGAGCCGGCCTGCAATACTTGCTATCCCCTCAGGGCTCTGAGGAAGAGGATTGCCAGGCAGAGGACAGGCAGGCAAACATTAATCAGACAACGTCTGAATCTGAATCAGGCTCTTCACAGGAGAGCGCTGAACTAGAAGAAGGGAAATGCTCTGACACCCTCCCCTCAGACCCCAGAGAAAGGGACAGGCAATTCCCTAACCAGTATAGGGAAGAGCTGCTGGGGCACGTCATTAAGACTCTCAAACTTAAGGAGAGAGCGACTAAGGGGGAGTCATCAGACTCAGAGGAGGAGGAAACCAGGGATTACATTCCCTCGGTACATGGCAGGGATCAGGGCTTACCATTAGACAGAGCATTTGAGAAGATTGTATTAGAAGAATGGAAGTACCCTGATAAATCACACAAAATGCCCAGAACTCAGGACTCTCTGTACGCATTTTCTAGGAGGAAAGAACCTCTCTTTAAGAGCCCGAAGATTGATGCGGCTGCTGCCTCGCTAGCGAGACAAACTGTATTCCCAACCGAAGGGGATTGTCACCCTCGGGACACCACTGACAGGGGGGTGGACTCGGCCCTCAAGAGAGCGGCAGACTCCACAGCAGCATCCCTAAAAATTAACATTGTAGCTTCTTATGTTTCTAGAGCCCTGTTAGCATGGATGAGGGA
>QEPC01005805.1:5490281-5525237 GCA_003113815.1 Sphenodon punctatus
ACAGATTGCTTGGGTACGTCCCAGCCGGAGGAGTATGCAGAGATATGGGGAGAAAAGAGAATTGGTCGCCTACCTTCGGTGAATTCTTTTCTCACATATCCTCTGCATACTCCTCCGTCCCTCCCTGCCAAGCAGCATTGTTAGTAACAGGGGGTGTGGGACAAGTCTGAGTAATAGTGAGTTGGGCGCTCAACTGAAACCTACTTCAAGTTCACTTGTTAAATGATATAGTTAAAGGTTCGACAAATTATTATAAAGTGGGTTACCCTTGTTATCAGTTTTCCAAGTTATGTTCAATAAGTAGAACGAGTTTGGGCTTGCAAACGGACTGGCGGTGGAGCCGGGTAGCACCGTGACGCAGGCGCAGAAAAGAAAAAAGCTCATCTGCCTCCTGGCGGTCAACGGTAGAACTACCCAGCCGGAGGAGTACGCAGAGGATATGTGAGAAAAGAATTCACCGAAGGTAGGTGACCAATTCTCTTTTCTTCTGTCTTCACATTCTTTTTTAGCTGGTTACCATGAACAGCCTATGAAACTTGTGCATTTTTATTGGTATACCAATCACGCTCTGATAGCAGCACTTGGTGTCTGTGATGCCCAGTGTGTCAGAAGGAAAACAGACACACAAGAACAGTAGAGGGTCTGTTCATACTAATTTCAAAGATGAAACTGGTAACTGCTCAAGATACAAAAGAGAGAATAAATTATGAAACTGCAATCAGTAATGTTCAGTGCTATCCAGAGAGCAGGCTGCAGTGGTCAGGCTCTGCCAACACAGGCAATCCTGAACACAGGTCCTGGGAGTAGTTATGGTTGCGGGAGCAGCAGCAGTAGCACCACAGGTCCCAGGGAGTAGAGATGACGGTAGGCACTGTAGCAGCTGCCACTCTCAGGGACCCACTGCTGTTCCCCGAGGCCTGTCACTCCACTGTTGCTCCGGTGAGCGCACGGGGCCCAGGTAAGTGCATGAGCTGATGAGACGCAGGAGAGAGTGCAGCAGCAGCAACTGCCATCACGCTTGCACCACTTGTCACTGCCCCCATGTCACAGCAGCTATGCAGGTTCTTGTCCTTCATGGTGAGTCAAAGCAATTCAGGCTCACCGTGTGGGGCAAGGAAGTACCCCGCATGTAGCTGTGTGCTAACAGATGTTACATGCTGCATATTTCAAACCTGGAACTTGCAGCTAGAATAACATTTGATATCACAATGCACTGTGAATGTTAGCCTTATGAGTATGGCTCAGTGTAGAGCTGTCTGACAATGTTCAGCAAACAGTAACTCCAAAACACATTACCTGCTAACTTCTCAATCCCAAATGCTATATAAACTTTTCAAAAAGTTAAGTAAACGCTGCCGTCAGTAGAAGTGTTAGTATGGGATACCACTCAATAGAGTTTAACCACTCAAGGAATTGAACTCAAATGAACCCGAGATAACATGGGAGGAACATTTGTAACATGACTACTCTGGCTTTGCGGTCCTGTTTACATTATTCCAACCTACTTTACAGGTCTCCTTTGTGAGGAGAATATAGATGATTGTGCCTCAGATTCAGGAGCACTTCACTGCCTTAATGGAGGACAGTGCATTGACCAGATTGGAGGCTACAACTGCCAGTGTCTTCCAGGCTTTGCAGGAGAGCGATGCGAGGGAGATATTAATGAGTGCAGTTCCAATCCTTGCAGCACCTATGGTAGCTTAGACTGCATTCAGCTGATTAATGATTATATATGCACATGCCGCATGGACTTCACTGGTGAGTACTCAAAATGCTATCTCCATTTCATGTCTGCTTCACCATTGTTCCCTTATCTTCTCCAGGTTAAGTATATAGGATCTAAGGAGTATCCACGTCATTCCCTTGGCAGTTCATGATTGGTCTAGTCGGTTTAAGTTTTAAAGCTCTACTATAAGCTCCAACAAATGTTCTTCATGATCGTTCCACAAATTGATACATTTTGTAGTCTGGAAGCAAACTTTTTCCTAATATGAAGTCTTTCTCTCCACCTCCTGCCCACCTTCACTCCCTCAGTTTCACATCATTATTCCCATTCTCCTGGTAGTTTACAGATGTAAGATGTTTGTCTCCTCTCTTTCACATATCCTTCTATTATGTCTACATGCATTTTAACTTTTGTCTCATAAATCAACCCCTGTTGATCCTTAATTGCTTTTTAGCACTTCTCAATTTTCTCTGGGTTTTCTGTAGTTTTGATGTGCCCAGAATATAATGTAATTCAGTTGTATTCCCCTGTGTACAGATCAACTGTGACCTTACCTAGCTTTGATGTGAAGTTGCTATGTATGCAGTCCAAACAAGCTGCTTTGCTGTTTGCAGAAATCCCACCACAAACGTGTCTGTCTTATTTTTTACTTCTCCCGGGGGATCCTCCTGGCTGTCCAGTCTGGACTGTAGGGTAGATCCCGCCAGGAACCAGTAGGAGGCAGACATCAACTTTGAGAAGCCTACTAGGAGGGATCTAGCCTCAGCTCCCCAGTTGTTTGTCTGCCTTGGGGCAGTAAGGACGCAGGCGAGTGGACTGGAAGAATCAGCCCTGGGTTTTTCAGCTGGCTTGGGGCGCTCTTCCAGCACAGGAACCGGCCCGGTGCCAGGGGGAGAGAAATTCTCTGCCCTGTTCACCTACCCGGCTTGCCAGGGTACTGGGCCTTGATCGGGGGCTCCCCTCCCTCCCCCCCGGAGTGGGGATTTCCCTCTGCTGAGGTGCAGCAGTTTCCCCCATCGGGACCTTCTGCGGCCTCTATACCCTCTCCCCTCCGCCCTACCTCTCTGGCAGGAGATCGGGGGGAGGTTCAGACACAACGCGGGGAGTTGTCTTCCCCGGGGCAGTAGCGCGGGGCCTTCCCCTCTCGGGACCGTTCGCTCCCCCCCCCCTCCGCTTCAGAACACCGAAGGGGGACCCAAGGGGAGAAGAGGCTCCGAGCTCGGGGCCTAGCAGGGAGTTCCGGTCCACAGGCAGCGCGCCGCGGGGCCCCTCCCTCCCCCTGGGGTGATTTCCGGCGGGGGAGAGGAGCGCGTTTCGCGGGCTTTCCTGAGGACCAATCAGGAACACACTTTCCAGGCAGTGCCTGCCGCGCTTTTTGCAAGGCAGCTCTCCAGGGGTCAGAGCTGGCCGTGCTTTTCTGAGCCCAGGGAAAGGTTTCTCTGGAGCTTGCTCGCGGCAGCGTTTCCTCCTCAGCAGTTCCAGTCTCTAGCTCAGCCAACAGACTGTGCTTTGCCCTCCCTGCCATCGAGGCTGCTGGCACAAGAAGGATTTCAGGGGCCTTCAAGATGCCAGCGAGACGGAGATCCACAGCTTCGGAGTCAGGGGACTCCACAGAGCAGCCCCTCGCAGTGAGTGCTCCCCAGCCCGCCCCGGCAGGGCCCCTAGCAGGGGACTCAGCTCTGACCCCTCCAGCAAGGCAGGATCTCCACACAGAGCTGTTAAAGGAGATTCTAACAGAGCTCAAAAGAAAGAGGTCCCCTCCCAGATCTAGGGCCTCCAGACCCTACAAGGGCGGCTCCAGAGGGGCTGGTAAGGGCAAACAGCCCCTTCCTAAGAAGCCCCGCAGGACCTCTGATCTAATTGTCTCTCCGGCTTCATCTGAGGAGGAGCAGGAGGAATTCATTGCCAGCCACAACTCAGAGGAGGAGGACACCTCATGTCGGGGCAGTAAAGACAAGCAGGGAAGGGTCTCTTCCCCGGCGGAGTCAATGGAGGAAGAGGAAGAGGGGATTTCAGACGGGGAAATCGTCAGCGAAGGGGAGGCAGCTGACAAGGAGGACTCAGGAGAGGCGAATCTAGATCCCTCTCTGGATCCTGATAGGCAGTTCCCCTGCAAGTATCGTGACCTGATCTATGACCAGTTCACCAAAACCCTCCATTTGAAACAGAAAAAAGATACGGATGCTTCGTCCTCGTCCGAAGAAGAGGAGGAGGAGGAGGAAGCTAGGGGTTACCTTCCCAGAGCGAGAGGTCGAGACAAGGGGCTTCTGCTGGATAAGGCTTATGAAAAGATTATCTCTAAGGAATGGCAGAATCCTAACAGACCTTCCAAGATGACACGGTCTCAGTTGTCCCTTTATTCTTTCAACAGAAAAAATAATGCCTTTTTATCAACCCCTAAGGTGGACGCCGCGGCAGCTTCTTTAGCTAGAAGCTCTGTGTTCCCGACAGAGGGGGACTGCTTCCCCAGGGATCCAACGGACAAGGCAATAGATTGCAACTTGCGGAGAAACTTCGACGAGATCTCTGCAGTAATGAAGATGGCCACGGTCTCGTCGTACTTCTCCAGAGCTTTAATGGTGTGGATCAAGAGAGTCTCTGACCCGGGCATCTCGGATAAGATGATCAGAGTGTTGTCCACGCGGATTCAACTGGCGTACGCCTTCATGGCAGACGCTTCTACCGACATGCTTCACTGGGCTGCTAAGGTGACTGTCTCCAATGTAGTGGCTAGACGTCGCCTGTGGCTGAGGTCTTGGAGAGGGGACAACACCGCAAAGAACGCTTTGGTTGGCGGCCCTTTTCAGGGACGGAAGTTGTTCGACGTCTGCCTTGATAAGGTGCTGGCGGATGCGGCGGACAAATCAAAGAAACAGACCTTACAGAGCGTGGGAATTCTCAAGCGGAATTTTCGTCCCAACAACACACCCTACACCCAAGCAGGGAGCTCCAGATGGCCCATTTTTCCCCATAGAGGTAATCAACAGCGCTACAAGCCAAGATGGCAGAAGCAGCGGGGCACCGATAACAAAAACAAGCAGCGACAGGGAGCAGGAAGACCTAAGCAGGACACCTGACTACGTACAGTCCTGCCCTCTAGACCAGCTCAACCTAGGGGGCAGACTTCAGTTGTTTGCTGCAAAATGGGCTTCCAGCACCACGGATGCATGGGTTCTTCAGACGATCCAAAGGGGCTACGTTTTAGAGCTAACGCACTCCCCCACATGATACTTCTGCTCATCAGCCGTGCCCAGGGACCTGGTCAAGCAACAGGCCATGTGAGCAGAAATCATCAGGCTCCAGACCATCAGAGCGATAGAGGAGGTTTCTCTTCTCGAACGCGGGCAAGGTCTCTACTCCACCATTTTTCTAGTCCCAAAAAAGCTAAATGAATGGAGGGCAATCTTAGACCTAAAGAGACTGAATCGAGTCCTCAAAATCCAGAAGTTCTGGATGGAAACTCTACAGTCTATCAGGACAGCGATCATTCAGGACAAGTGGCTGACAGCGCTCGACCTGAAGGAGGCCTACCTTCATGTGCCGATCTACCACAATCACCGCCAGTGGCTCCGCTTCTGTTATGCAGGGCAGCACTGGAAGTACAGGGCGCTACCCTTCGGCTTGGCAACCTCCCCGAGGACCTTCACGAAGGTGCTAGTAGCTCTAGTAGCGATTCTGAGGACGGAGGGGATAAAGATCCACCCCTACTTAGATGACATCCTGGTCAGGTCTCCATCCTGCAGTCAGGCACACAGAGACATCCACCACGTCATGCAGTGTCTGCAGGACCACGGATTCGTCATCAATCGCAAAAAGAGTCATCTCACTCCATCACAGACCCTGGAACAGCTAGGGGTCATCCTGGACACCAGACAGAGCAGGCTGTTCCTCTCTGAACAGCGTCGGCTAAAGCTGTTGATTCTCATCCAGCAGATAGTGGAGAAGCCCAGATCCAGGCTAAAATCACTGGCAACCCTCCTAGGAGCCATGACCTCCTGTCTGGGCATAGTTCAATGGGCGAGACTACACTCCAGACCCCTTCAGCGGTTCTTTCGCCCGTGGCAAGACGATTTGTCTCAGGGCCAGAACCCATCAATCCAGGTGACGCCTCTCCTCAAGAAGTATCTAACGTGGTGGAATCACCAAGACAGATTCTCCCCAGGGATGCCCCTCTCAGATCTGGAGAGCACAATCCTGACCACAGACGCAAGTCTAAAAGGCTGGGGCGCTCACACACAAGGCCACTCAGCTCAGGGCAAGTGGCAACGATGGGAGAGGTTCCATCATATCAATTGGCTAGAGTTGAGGGCGATTTATCTGGCTTTGAAAGAACTGTCACCGTTTCTGAAGGGGAAGGACGTATTGATCTATACCGACAACATGGTCGCGAAGGCCTATATAAACCATCAAGGGGGCTCGAGGTCCGAGGCTCTTCACCAATTAGCCACCATTATCATGCGATGGGCGGAGAGCAACCTGAGTTCCATCAGGGCCCTTCACATCAAGGGGATCTCCAATACTCAGGCCGACTGGCTCAGTCGAGTTCAGATCGATCAAGGAGAATGGTCCCTACATCAGTCAACCTTCCGAGCGATAACAGAACGGTTTGGGTTCCCGTCCATAGACCTGTTCGCATCAGCGGAGAACGCGAAAATGGAGAGGTTCATATCTCGACATCCGGACAGCAGAGCAATAAGCTTCGACGCGCTGAATTGCTCATGGCCACAGGAGCTCCTGTTCGCGTTTCCACCTCTGTCTCTTATTCAGAGGACAATATCGAAAGTCAGGAAGGAACGGGTGAGAGTGATACTAGTAGCCCCGTACTGGCCCAGAAGACCATGGTTCGCAGATCTTCAAGAACTCAGTCAGGACCTTCCATTCAGGCTTCCCCCGAGATCAGACATGCTAACCCAGGGACCAATCGTACACGACAACCCAGAATCTCTCAGATTGACAGCCTGGAGCTTGAAAGGAGGGCCTTGAGGAGACTAGGATACTCTTCTAGGGTCTTGAATACCTTACTACAGTCAAGGAAGCCTGCTACGAGGCGAATATATCAGAGCAGTTGGGCAACATTCGTGAAATGGTGCGAGACCAGGTCTCAGGATCCAGAGAAAGCCTCCATCAGTATAGTTTTAGAGTTCTTGCAAGGGGGGCTGGATAGGGGACTAAAGCCTAGTACCTTACAGAGGCAATTAGCAGCCCTTAATAGTGTGCTGTCCACCCTCAGAGGTAAAAGGATTTCGGGACACCCTCATGCGAGGCGTTTCCTTAGGGCCGCTAGACTTCTATCCCCTCCGGTGGTGTGCAGGTTCCCTTCTTGGAGCCTGAACCTTGTCCTGAGAGCTCTCACTAAGATCCCTTTCGAGCCTATCAGGGAGGTTTCTATGTACTATCTTTCCCTCAAGGTAGCCTTTTTAGTGGGGATCACATCGGCCAGGAGAGTGTCAGAACTAGAAGCCCTCTCCATAGAGCCCGCTCTCTGTTCCTTTAAGGACTCTTCGGTGACCCTTAGACTGGATCCAGCCTTCAGCCCTAAAGTGGATTCCAGGTTTCATAGGAAACAAGAGATCTATTTGCCTTCCTTTTGTCCAAACCCCTCTCACCCGCTGGAGCGTCAGTGGCACGCTCTTGACGTGAGAAGGGCTCTTAAGGTTTATGTGGATAGAACCAGGCCCTTTAGACGATCTTCAGCCTTGTTCGTATCTTATAACCCCCAGAGAAGGGGCTTGAAGGCTTCCAAATCACTAATAGCTAAGTGGATGACCCTGGGTATTTCTGAAGCCTACAAGGCGGAGGGAAAGCTTCCCCCTTTGGGTCTTTTTGCTCATTCCCTGTGGGGTGCTGCCACTTCGCAGGCTTTCAGGAACGCAGCCTCCTACGCAACAATTTGTAGGGCTGCAACTTGGGCATCAGTCCATTCCTTTACCTCTCATTATAGGATTCCCTTGCAGGATTCAGCAGATGCAGCTTTTGGGAGACAGGTACTGCAGGCGGTCCTCTGAGACGTACGCTGGCACGTCTGAAGATCATAGATACACCTCCCTCGTTAAGTTAGTCTTCCCTCCCTTGATTGGGGTTTAGCGTACTGCTTTGGTACGTCCCTACAGTCCAGACTGGACGGCCAGGAGGATCCCCCGGGAGAAAGGAAAATTGGGTACTTACCGCTGAATTTTCCTTCTGCGGGGGATCCTCCTGGCTGGCCAGTCCCCACCCGGAGTGAGGTCAACTCTGTGGTGGTCCAAGGGGGGGAACTCTTGATAGATGATTGGCGGCTTTATTCATTCTCAGTTGGTTCGGGTGGACTGAGTTAGTTCACTCTTAGAGTCAGTTACCTTGATTAATAGGTTAAGGGTAAAGTTAGCGTTTATTGGGTATTTTTAAATCTCAAGTACAGCTATTACAAACTGGGGAGCTGAGGCTAGATCCCTCCTAGTAGGCTCCTCAAAGTTGATGTCTGCCTCCTACTGGTTCCCGGCGGGATCTACCCTACAGTCCAGACTGGCCGGCCAGGAGGAACCCCCGCAGAAGGAAAATTCAGCGGTAAGTACCCAATTTTCCTTTCTTTCCCCCCTCCCCCATCTCACAGCAGCTAGTTTCTTCCTCCCCTAAAGAGTGTGTCTTGGATAATTTTCCGTAGTGGGAATTAACCTTTTTCTTTTACTGAATGTCTCTGTTAATTTCAGCCTGTGTGTGTCTAATCCTCTGCATTTGATCCAATTGTATTAATTTTTACAGTTGATAGCAACTGCTCCCAAAGTAGTAGAATCATAGAGTAAGAAAGAACCCTGAGAGTCCTCTAGCCCAACCCCCTGCTTGGATGCAGAATGACTACAGCTACAACATCCCTGACAGGTGTCAGGTCCTGCCATGGTTTTGTATGGAGGCAGGGCTGGGGCAGGCGCCCGCGACTGCTTCACAGCCGCAGCAGGGCTTCGTGCCCCGGCAGCGCAACGGAGAAGGCAGGGTCTGCGAGGCCAGCAGAGCACGGCCCACATGCAGACACCAGCGTAGGGGAGGCCCCACAGAGCACACAGAAAGGGCGTGACTAGGCGGGGCCGCCAGATGCGCCTCGCCGCTCAGCACGCCTGCGTGCATGGTAGGGCGGGGCTAGCCCATCTTAAAAGGAGAGCCGACAGCAGGGAATGCTGCCAGTGATCAGCGCTTCTGGGGGAAACTGGCCCCCATTTGTGAGAAGCATTGAGCGTGATAAGTTGGTGGAGCGTGTTGTGTGACGAGTGAAGTGTTGAGGGTGCAAGGTGTGCGAGTGGTGAGTGTGTGTTGTGGGTGTTGTAGCCTCATTAGTCCTATCCCTTCTGAGTCTGGGCCCTTTCTGATATCCCTTTCCCTAGGTGAGTGTATTCCCTGTGACTCTGTCCCTTCCCCCTTTCCTGGTCTGTTCCCTTATCTTCCCACCTGTGCACTGAATTCCTCCCTAAGTGACGTGAGAGTGGGTGTGTGGGTACACGGCGTGGTGTGGGTTGCACAGGGTGTGTGTTTTGTTTTGGGTGCCCGGGAGAGACTGGGGAGAGAGTGGAAGGGCGCCACTCTTGGCACAGCTGGTTCATTCGCCCGTGATGATCTGGCCTCATCCCGTCCAGGATTGATAGGGCCATATAAGATCCTGAGGGGTTCCGTTTCCCACAATAGAGTGTGTAGCCCGGGTGTGTTGGTGTGTGTGATTTTCCTTCCCCCTTCCAACCCTGTCCTAACAGGTGGCTGTCCAGCCTCTTTTTTGAAAACCTCCAGCAATGAAGAACCTACAACCTCCCTAGACAGTTTGTTTCATTGCCACACAGCTGTTACCATTAGGAAGTTTTTTCTGTTGTTTATCCAAAATCTACTTTCCTGTAACTTGAGCCCATTGTTTCTAGTACTGCCCTCTGTAGCAACGCAGAGCAGTTCTTGTCATCTTGGTGACAGCCTGTTAGATATTTGAAGACTTCGATCTTGTCTCCCCTTAGACACATCTTCACTAGGCTAACTATATCCAGTACCTTAAACCTTTCCTCATAAGACTTGCTTCTCAAACCCTTTATCAAACTTTTTGTCCTCCCCTTAACCCACTCTGATTTGTCAAAGTCCTTAAATTGAGGTGCCCAAAACTGGATAATTTCAGTCTGACCTATGCTGAATAGAGTGGAATTATTACTTCTGCCAACATGGAATCAATGCTTCTGTTAATTCAGCCTAAAATTACATTTGCCTTTTTTGCAGCTGCATCACATTGTTGACTCATGTTCAGTTTGTGATCAACAACAATCCCTAGATCCTTTTCACGTGTGCTGCTGCCAAGTATCTCCCATTTTATACTTGTGCATTTGTTTTTTCTTTCCCAAATGCCAAACTTTACATTTATCTCAACTGAATTTCATTTTCTTAATTTCAGCCCAGATTTCTAAGCTGTCAAGATTTTTTTGAATTCTAATTCTATCTTCCGAGGTATTAGCCACCCCTCCCAGTTTTGTGTCCTCTGTAAACCTGATAAGTATTTTTTCCACTCCTTCATCCAAGTTGTTAATGAAGATGTTGAATAGCACCAGGCCCAGAACAGATCCCTGTGGGACCACACTCGATACCAGTTTGATGATGAGTCATTGAGAATCACGCTTTGAGTATGGTTCTTCAGCCAGCCATCAGTTCACTTTGTTGTAGTCTCTTCCAGCCCATATTGTGCAAGCTTGTCAATGAGGATTCTGTGTGAAACTTTTTCAAACCTTTGCTGAAACCAAGATATATTATTATTATTTATTTATTTATATAATTTCTTTGCCGCCCCCCCTCCTGCCTACGCAGCTTGGAACGACTCAACATCTTAACAATGTAAAAGTATACAAAAATACATAAAAACATTAAAAACAACCAGAAGTAAAGCTAAAACAGAAAAATATCCCCCCATACCCAATCCAAACCCTCGCCCATATCCATCACCAAAGGCCTGGCAGAACAGTCAGGTCTTATAATGTTGTCAGAAAGAGGGGAGGTCATATAAAGAATAATAACCAAAAGTAACAAATGTATGTCAGTTCTATAGCAAACTTAAATAAAAATATATTTAAAAAAAAAAAAAGAAAGAGGGGAGGTCCAGGGCCAAGCGGACCTCCAGCGGGAGGGAGTACCATAGCCACGGTGTGACCACTGAGAATGCCCTCCTCATCGTCGCCACACACGGGACCTCAAGAGGGTACTCCTGGCCAACTTCAGGGGTCAATCCAGAACCCAGGGAGTGAGGCGATCCTGCAGATAGGTAGGGCCCAGGCCATTTAGGGCTATAAAGGTCAAAACCAACACCTTGAATTGGGCCTGGAAAACTATTGGCAACTAGGGATGAAAACAGACATGACGTTAACCACCCTTGGTGGTTATTTATACATGTTGCAGGGCTGTACTGGTGCCCTATGCAGCCCTGTAACATGCATAAATGACCACCAAGGGTGGTTAAAGGGTGGTTAGTGTCATGTCTGTCTTCAGCCTAGTGCAGAGAGCGGAGCGCTGGTGTAATGTGCTCACGATGACCCATCCCCCTAAGGAGCTGGGCCACCTTATTCTGCATTAGCTGCAGTTTCCAGACCATCACCAGGGGTAGCCCCACGTAGAGCGCATTACAGTAATCTAATCTTGAGGTGATTAAAAACATGGATGACAGTGGTCAGGTCCGCATCTGAGACATACAGCTTAAGCTGTCGCACCACATGTAATTGGCGAAATGCGCCCTTCACCACAGCTGCCACCTAGACATCCAGCCAGAGCTGCGGGTGCAGGAGCACCCCCAGTCTACGGACCTGGGGTACCAGTGGAGGATGAACCCCATCTATGATGGGGGCAACCACTCCCTTGGCGCCCCCCACAAGCATCGCCTCCGTCTTGTCGGGACTCAACTTCAGGTGGCTTGCCCACATCCAGTCCCCCCCAGCTGACAAACACTGGGTAAGCACCAAGACTGCCGGACCTGGGTCAGTGAAAAAGAGAGGTACAGTTGGGTGTCATCAGCATATTGATGACACCGTATGCTGAACCTTCTGACAACCTCTCCCAAAGGCTGCATGTACACGTTGAACAGAAGAGGAGATAAGATGGAACCGTGCGAGACTCCACACGTGAGGTCCTGGGGAGAAGATAAACAATCAACCAGCACCACATGTTGAGTTCTACCGGCCAGGAAAGAGCAGAACCATTCAAGAATGGTGCTGCCCGCTCTGTCTCAGTCCTGCAGCCAAGTCACCAACAACTCACGGTCAAGGGTATCAAATGCAGCCGAGAGAGCCAATAGGATCAGCAGGGTCAAATGACCCTGGTCCAACTCATGGGAGAGGTTGTCAACCAAGGCCACAAGTGCAAGCTCAGTGCCATAACCCGGGCAAAAGCCGGACTGCGAGTGATCTAAGAAACTGATCCGGTCTAGATGCCCCTAGAGCTGACGGGCCACTACCCACTCAATAACCTTCCCATAAAAGGGAAGGTTAGAGACTGGCTGATAGCTGGCCAGGGTGTCCACGTCAAGTGATGTTTTTTTGAGCAGAGGCTGCACCACCGCCTCCTTGAAGCAGCCCGGCATTCTGCCCTCCCTAAGGGAGGTGTTGACTATCCCCGCCAGCAACAGCCCCAATGTCTCCCGGCTGCCCATGACCAGCCAGGGGACGGGCATGGGTCCAGTTCACAATGAGTAGCTCGAACAGCCTCAAGGGCATCCCTCACATCAGAGGACGATAAGCACTGAAATTGATCCCATAAAACAGGACAGGATGTGACTTTGATTACCTCAGATTATGTCCACAGCATTCCCCTCAACCGCTAAACTAGTAGTATCTTTAGACTTCATTAATGTGCTGTTTTAGTCCCTCTGATTGTTTAGAGATAAGTTTTAGAGATTGTTTTTACTGTATCCTTCAGATAGCCCTCCCCAATTTATTACTGTGCATAGCTATTGTCATGACCATTTGCAGCTAGTTATCAGTCTACATGGGCAGTGTTCAAATGAAATTACTTCAAGGACATGAGGCAAAGCATCAAGTGTTTTCCTGAAATGCTGACTCTTTGTCAAAGATTGTTTTGAAAGAATTTCTCTAAACAAAGACTAGACGTGTCTCCTACATGTGTATATATACATTCTGAATCTTTGCGTTCTCATGTCTAGCTATACTAGCCTCCAGACATCATAAAGTGATCTGGCATATGTGCCCTCTGCCATGTTGGCAGAGCCTCGGATGCATGTGTGAACTATACTTGTAAAGACAGCTTCAAGAAAACAGTACATTTAAAGTCAGATTAAATTTCTGTGTAATGTGTCTAGTTCATAAGTGTCTGACCAGAGTCCACAGGACAAACGATCCTTCATGCACACAATGCTCCTATTGACCAGGTTGGAAAGGAATGTTTGGGCACTCCTCTCCCAAACTGCAATGACCGGGCTCTAAGGGATATTCCATACGTCAGGGGTTCGCAGCCTTTTTTCATTTGTGGAACCCTAAAAAAATTGTATGGAGGCAGGGACCCCTTTGGAAATATATTGTGTAGCAAACATGATTGATTGATTGATTGAAAATTATACCCCGCCCTTCCCCGAAGGCTCAGGGTGGCTTACAGAAACAAAAACACAGGGATAAAAATAGTAAAAATACCTGCCCAGCCTCCTTGCCCCCACACAGACTGTCTGCCCCCACACCTGGTTTCCCTGCCCCCACAGGCCTCCTTCCCTGCCCCCAACCAGCCCCCACCCCAGATGCCAGGAATCGCTCACCTTTCCAATTCAAGAGCAGGGTCCCTGATCACTCCCGCTGCAGCCTCTCAAACTCCTCCAGACCACCGACAGCCACCACTCTCCCTCCCCTTTGCCCACCTCTAACACCACCACGGCACTTCTCCTTACTCCTCCACAGCTCTGCTTGCTGTGCCGGGTTGAAGGCTGCAGTGCCTGCCTCATGGCATTCTGCAGCCTGCTCTGTCCTGTGTGCTGAAAGTGCTCTGCAGACCACAGGTTAAGAACCCCTGTATTAGGGTGAAGACAAATAAGGCTTAAAAGCTGGTGAGGTAGCTGCTGGCAGTGTTGTTGCTTGGAAAACAAATGACCGGATTTTTGCCACTTTCTAGGTTTCTCTAATTTTTTTCACATCTTTGTCTGTGCTTCTTACAGGTCGTCATTGTGAAAGTGTGGTGAACATGTGTCCCCAGAAGCCTTGCCAGAACGGAGGCACCTGTGCTGTGGCCAGTAACATGCCTTATGGGTTCATCTGCCAGTGTCCTCCGGTAAGTGTCATTGCTTCACATGTCAAGGTTGGCAAAGACATTTCCACTTTGGCTTTCTTTATCTAGACAGATCCAGTGGCAGGATGTTGTTGAGTCCCTGGTTAGTTACTTCCCATTGGCAAAGCAAATAACCTTAAGGTGCATGGATCCTCCCAGCTGCTAATGTGCTCTCTCTTCTTTCTGAGTAGTAATGTCCAGTTGGGATGTGTGCAACTGTCCTGGTGACCCAGCTAAGGATAAGGGATGGTGCAGCCCCAGCCAACGGTCAGTTCTTCTTTGAAGATCACTGCTGTTCTCACTCTTGGGATCCCTCCCTGCTCTGCAGGCTACCAGAACCTCCATGCTCCTGCGTGACTGCCCCTCCCAGACTCCTCCTGTGCCTGCACAGCCACCTGGACCTATATCACCTCCATTCATGACACCAGTACCAGCGCCGCCCCCCACAGCACTGCCCACGGCATACATTTGCCCTACATTGGAACCACAGACACCTTTGGTTCCACCCCCAGTTGGGTGACCCACATCCTCAGGGAGCGGCTTTTCTTCAGTCCTTACTGGGGCAGCCAAACTGCATATTTTATTTTATTTTATTTTATTTTATTTATTTATTTTTATTTATTTTATATGCCGCCCTTTCCAGAGGTTCAGGGCGGCTCTCAAACCATTAAAACTAGTATAAAAAACCCTAAAAAACCACCAGCCCTCCCACAACACCCCACAAAACCCACCCAATAACAACCTCCCCATTCCCCACACCCAACCCCTCTCACCCCTATCCCAAAACCACCCCTATCCCGGCCCGCCCGATGCCTTTTAGCCATAGATCCTGCCTGCAAATTCTCCCTTGGGCAAGACTGACTCTTCTTCCACTTCCCCAAGCCCCAGTGATGAAGACACGGTCTCATCTTCGCCAACGGACATGGTTTCAGAGACAGCCTCCATGCTGGCAGTGGAGGACTTAGAGT
Source organism: Sphenodon punctatus (assembly GCA_003113815.1). Lineage (NCBI taxonomy): Eukaryota > Metazoa > Chordata > Lepidosauria > Sphenodontia > Sphenodontidae > Sphenodon > Sphenodon punctatus. The sequence goes on from QEPC01005805.1 coordinate 5,505,216, forward strand.
GTTCCAAGCCATGCTCAAGTGCATCCTCACAGCACTACCACAGATACCTAAGTTCATGATGAAAATGCAGTCTGGGCCCGTTTTCGGTATCTTGGGAACTGGAGACACAGTCATGCTCCCACTGTTGGATGAACTAATGAAGGCCTTTTGAAGGCCTGGATCCCTGCCCTCCTATGCCCCTCTCAGGATGGTGGGCCAGTTAGGTTGGTCTGCCTCCGGTGACGTATGGATCTGATTGGTTTCCAGAACTCTCAGGGATATACCCACTGACCTTGATGGCTATTCTGTTAATGACCTGGTCATTTTATGAAATATCATCTCGACCAGGGCCATTGACACAGTTGCACCCAAGTGTCTGCTCCCACCGCTGTGACAGCATAGGTTTTTCTGCTGTATGGAGGACCTGAGGCAGTTGTGGGAGGGTAGGTGGTTAGAGCGCAGGTGGAGCTTGACTCGTGCTGAAGCTGACTGATTGCAGCATACATCCTTTTTAAAGGACTATGCTGTGGCTGTGATGGTGGCGAAGAAAGCTTTCTTCTCTGTTGTTATAGCATCTACAAAGTTTCATCCTACTGAGCTTTTTCAGGTGGTGAACAGTCTGGTTAATCTGGTCTATTTTTGCCATGACCCTGAATCATCTATTGCCTGCTGTGATGCTTTTATTACTTTGCAGATAAAATTGTTCATATTCATCACAACTTGGGTACTGCTACTTCAATTGCAGAGTCAGAGTTTGAGGCTGTGGAAAATTGGCCGTGTTCTATTTGGTTGGATCAGTTTCAATTAGTGTCACCCACCAATGTGGGGGATGTGCATGGATTACTGCGGGCAGCCAGTTGTGAATTAGATCCTTGCTCATTTCACCAGCCAGGGGACATTGGGACCTTTACTGGCTGGGGTTGTCAATAACTCCCTTCGGGAGGGTAGGTTGTTGGATGTCCTTAAAGTTGTGGTGGTCTGTTCCCTCCTTAAGAAACAGTTTTTGGATGCTGTCTCCCCAGTCAGTTATCGCCCTGTCTCTCACCTGGAGATTGACAGAGGGAATTGTGCCCTATTGATCATGGTAGATCTTTCAACGGCTTTCAGTTGATCATGAGGTGGTGTTGACTTGTCTGTGGGACCTGGCAGGATGTGTGGGACCATTCTTGGGTGGTTTTGTTTGTTCCTGATGGGGAGGTCCCTCATCACCACTCACAGGGATTGCTCATCCTCTCTTTGGGACCTCCCTTGTTGTAGAGCAGAGGACGGCAGAACTCCAACGTCTTAATGCGTGGATGAGACAATGGTGCAAGGCTTTAGATTGATCAGGAACTGGGCAGCCTTCTGTGGAGGGGGGAGCCTATACAGACGGGATGGGCTGCACCTTAACCAGAATGGAACCCGGCTGCTGGCACTAAAAATTAAAAATGTGATAGAGCAGTTTTTAAACTAGAACCTGGGGGAAAGCCAACGGGCACTGTGGAGTGCACAGTTCGGACTGGGGCATCTATGCAGGATGATGTTAACTTAGGGGATTTAGAGTTGCTTAAGACTGAGGAAGGGATAAAAATTAAGGGACTTCAGGTGGAATTCGCTGGAGAACAGATAAATAACAATTCCAGGGTGCCTGATATAGTCCCCTATAATGTGCACAGTAAGAAGAATAAAAAGAATACACATAAATGTCTATATGCAAATGCTAGAAGCCTAAAAAGTAAGATGGGAGAATTAGAGCGTATGGTGCTAAATGAAGATCTAGACATTATAGGCATCACAGAGACATGGTGGAACGAGGATAACCAATGGGACACTGTAATACCAGGGTACAAAATATATCGCAATGACAGAGTAGATAGAGTTGGTGGTGGGGTGTCTTTATATGTAAAAGACAACATTGAGTCAAGTACAATTAAAATTTTAAAGGATACAAACTGTTCACTAGAATCTATATGAATAGAAATTCCAGGTATAAAGGGGAAGAGTATCGCAGTAGGACTATACTATCGTCCCCCTGACCAGGACGGAGAGACTGATAAAGCAATGCTAAAAGGAATTAGACTTCAATTACACTAATATTGACTGGGGAATGTTTTCTCGGGGCAGGATGTGGAGGTCAAATTTCTGGATGCCGTAAATGACTGCTTCCTAGAACAGCTGGTTCTGGAACCAACAAGAGGAGGAGGATCTATTCTAGATCTAGTCCTGAGTGGCACGCAGGACCTGATGCAAGGCGTAACTGTGGATGATCACATTTGACATAATTTCTGGAGTGAGAAAGACAACAAAAGTACAGCAGTAGCATTTAACTTTAAAAAGGGAAACTGTGACAAAATGAGGAAACTAGTTAAAAAGAAACTAAAAAGCACAGTTGTAAGGACTACAAGTTTGCAAGAGGCGTGGAGGCTGTTTAAAAGCACCCTTCTGAAAGCCCAGATTAAATGCATCCCACAACTTAAAAAAGGAAGCAGGAAGACCAAAAGTCTTCCACAATTTTTTTATTTATTATATTTGTACCCCACAGTCTCCCTCACAATGGCGGCTCGGAGCAGCAACAACATACAAAAAATACAATAAAATACATAAAACAAGTATTATAATATTAAAATTGCTAAAAAGGCTAAATGCTACAGGCAATAAATAAATATACCCTCCCAACCCCCGCACCTACACCACCCGCCCCTGCCCCCGTCCCCGAAGGCCCAGCGGAACAACTAGGCCGTACATGATCTTTGGAAAGAGGGGAGGTCCCGGGGATAAACGGGCCTCCATTGGGAGGGAGTTCCACAGCTGAGGTGCAGCCACCAAGAACACCCTCCCCGCCGTTGCCACTCAGAATACCTGGGGGGCCTCGAGTTGGGTGCTCCCGGCCGACCGCAGGGGCCACAAAATGACCCGGGGCCTGAGGTGGTCATGCAGATAAGTAGGTCCCAAGCCGTTTAGGGCTTTAAAGGTCATTACCAACACTTTGAATTGGACCCGGTAGACTATAGGCAGCCAGTGCAGAGAACAGAGCACAGGTGTAATGTGCTCATGGCGATCCATCCCCGTTAGGAGACGAGCCGCCGCATTCTGCACCAGCTGCAGCCTCCGAACCGTCTTAAAAGGTAGCCCCACATAGAGTGCGTTACAGTAGACCACTGTAATGAAAGCATGGATGATGGTTGCCAGGTCTGAGTTGGAGACATACGGCCGAAGCCGTTGCACCAGATGTAATTGGCGAAATGCTCCCCTCACCACAGCCTCCACCTGACAATCCAGGCGGAACTGTGGGTCAAGGAGTACCCCCAAACTACAGAGCTGGGCAGCCAGAGGGGGGCAGACCCTGCCAATAACGGGAGCCACCCCCCGGCCCTACCAAACAGCATAATCTCCATCTTATAGGGATTCAACCTGAGTCGATTCGCCCTCATCCAGTCTCCTACAGCTGCCAAACACCAGGTAAGCACCGAGACTGCTGGGCCTGGATCTTCAGAAAATACGAGGTAGAGTTGTGTATCGTCAGCATACTGATTACATCGTATGCCAAACCGTTTCATGACCTCCCCCAAGAGTTGCATATACACATTGAACAGGAGAGGGGACAGAATTGAACCCTGCGGGACTCGGCACGTGAGGTCCCAGGGAGAAGATGTATATTCCCCGAGGGCCACCTGCTGAGTTCTCCCTGCCAGGAATGAGCAGAACCATTCAAGAACAATCCCACTCACCCCAGCCCGGTCCCGCAGCCTTGTCACCAACATCTCGTGATCAGTGGTATCAAACACCGCTGACAGATCCAACAGGATCAAAATAGATGATCTGCCCTGATCTAATTCATGGCATAGGTCATCAATCAAGGCCACAAGCGCAGTCTTTGTGCCAAACCCCGGACGAAAGCCGGACTGCGAGGGATCAAGAAAACCGACCTGGTCTAGATGCCCCTGTAACTGTCGGGCCACCACCCATTCAATAACCTTCCCTAAAAAGGGAAGGTTAGAGACTGGCCGATAGCTGGCTGGGGAGTCAACACTCAAGGATGGTTTCTTGAGCAGAGGCAGCACCACCACCTCCTTGAGGCGGCTCGGAACTCTGCCCTCCCTAAGGGAGGCATTGACCACCCCCACCAGCAACGGCCCTAATGTCTCCCGGCTAGCCTTCACCAGCCAGGAAGGGCACGGATCTAATTCACAACAGGTGGTCCACACTGTCCCAAGGACCTCCGCTGAGTCAGTGGGCGACACCCACTAAAATGATCCCACAAGTACTGACATGATGGGGCTTCATCTGTCTGTAGTTCACTACCTGTCACAACTGCAACATCGAGGTCATGATGAATCTGAGCGATTTTATCTGCAAAAAAGTCAGCAAACATGTCACAGCGGGCACTGGAAGATTCCAGTTCCAGGCAAAGAGAAGCCGGACTGACCAGCCGCTGCACTACCCGGAAAAGCTCCTCTGGACGTGACCTGGCAGATGCAATGAGGGCAGCAAAGAATTCTTTCTTTGCTGCCCGCACCGCCACAGCATACGCTCTTAAACTAGCTTTATGCCGCAATCGGTTGGCTTCAGTACGAGTCCGACGCCACTGTCACTCCAACCGCCGTCCATCTTGCTTCATCTGATGCAGGTCCTCCATGAACCATGGTGACCCCTGCCGTCGGCATTCCAGAAGCAGACACGTAGTGGCCGTTCGGTCAGCGGCTTCAGTGAAATAGCTGTTCCAAAAATCAATGAGGCCATCGAGCGAATGGTCATCGAGATCAGGAGGTAATTCCCCTGAGCATTCCAGAACCTTTCTGGTTCCATAAGTCTCCGGGGGCGGACCCAACAAACCAATCCTACACCTTTCCGGGGGCTGACATGTGCCAGGAGCCGAGTCTGGAGGTGGTAATGATCCGTCCATGACAGGGGTAAAGTTGTCACGTCCCCCACCACCGGATCCCCTGCCTCAAGGCCTGTGCAGAATATCCATTCAAGGGTATGGCCCCCCTCGTGTGTCGGGCCCCTAACCATCTGAGACAGTCCCATGGTTGTCATGGCGTCCATGAATTCACACTCTGCTCCCCCAAGACTGATGTCGGTGTGAATATTGAAGTACCCCAGGACCGAAGTCCTCGGGGACCGCAAGACCACCTCCGACACCAGTTCTGCTAGAGCGTGTAGGGATGTTGCTGTACAGGTAGGCTAAATGGGGAGGTGAAGGAGGCTGTTAGAGCCAAAAAGGCATATATATATATATAATTTATTGTTGAAGCCAAAGGCCATAACAACATTAAAAATAATATATGGTGGCAAATATACTTAAAACAACTAAAATAAATTAATACACCTACCTAAGGATACAATAATATACAACAATTGCAGGGCCTAAAAAAATCACACATAAATCAAGACAAAACACCAGAAACATAAAAAGTAAATAAAATCTAAAATTTTGATAAAGTATAAGCAACCAATAAAATAGCATATATACCCCAAGCAGCTGAAGCACACTGGTGGGCCAGCATGGGAGTGGAAGCCAAAATGGCGGCCACGAGAAAAAGCCAAAAGGCGGCGGACGGGGGGGGGGGGGGAATGAATTGGTTGAGCGGGCATTGCCTGCATATGTCTCAGCTTGCCCAAATACACATACCAGTCCCAGGACAGCTAGTTGGAGCTTCCCAAAGCCCCGTAATCTGATTCCCTTAGCCTCAACATAATAAATCAATTGCGTGTGAAAGCTTTCTAGAGTACCATTATAGTGCCATATACTAGCCAGCAAACTGTTTGAAATGATAAAATTACTCTATAGGCGTTGTGGAATAAATGGACTTCTTCCTATTAAGTTCAAGTCTGAATGCATAAACAGCTACCTCCTTAGTGATTGTTTTATCTGGGTTGGCCAGTAGAAATATAATTTGAGCAAGCAGATCCCAGTGGTCTTTTCCTACAAACATCGGACCTATAACCTCATCTCTCAAATGGGCGGACAGGGAGCAAGATAAAAGGTAATGCGAGAGATTTTCTACAGTCTTCTTGCCACAAGGACAAAATCGAAGTTCAGGCAGCACCCCGTGATATCACCCTTCCAAGACCTGGGTATATATCATGTTGAACCTTAGAGTAGTCAGGGCTCTCCTTATCCTGTAATTTGAGATATCCACTAAATAAGGTTCCATCCCTTGGTCAAGCTTTAAAAAAGAATACCAGGGGGCTATTTGTTGAGCACCTATCGCTTCTCTCTCCTTTTGCAAGGTAACATCAGCAAGCCTGGTTTTAATCATGGCTTTAGCATGTTCCTTGGAGTAATGCAAAAGGCTTATAGTAGAAAAGCCAATCTGCTTCAGGAAGCTGTCAAGTAATTTATACCATCTAAAACGTGTAAAGACATTCATCTGTTCCTGAAGACATAGGCTTGGAAGGCAATCCTTATCCATTCCCACCAGCCGAAGCCAATATCCCACTAGCAGCAATCTAGCTCTTTCAGCTATGGGAGCTACACCTGTTTCGAACCTCAGCATAGTAACAGGGGTGCCACGAGGGACACCCAAGGCCGTTCTAAGAACCTTGTTTTGAAGCGGCTCTAGCTCATCCACATTCCCAGTGCCCCAAAATCTCTGCTCCATAAAGGAGTTGGGGGAGCGTCTTCTCCTGGAACAACTTAAGTAAAGGAGCTAGATGCTTCCACCCTTAGTCTGCCAGAATTTCAATAAGCCATTGGTCATTTGTGCAGCTTTGAGCGTTACAAAATCTATATGGGCTCTCCAGCCTCCAGAAGAAGAAAACCAGATACCCAGATACTTGTATTTGGTGACCTGCTCAAGAGAACTAGAATTATATTGCCATTTGAATATTTTATGTTTCTTCGAAAAGACCATAATTTTGGTCTTATCCTGATTCAAATTTAGATGATTGTCTGAGCAATACTGGCTCAACGCAATCAGCCATCTGTTCATACCCACTTTAGAAGTAGTGAGTATGAGCATGTCATCGACTTAAAGAAGAATAGGCACAGGTCTGCCTCCCATTGCCAGAGGATGATCATTTTGGCAGCAAAACTTAAGCACGATGTCATTTATGAAGAGAGTAAAAAGGAATGGGGCTAGAACGCAGCCCTGCTTAACACCATTAGTAACTAGAATGGGATCAGAAACGGTACCATCCACAGCCAATCTAACCCTCAAAAACGTGTTTGAATATAATAATCGAACCAAGGAAAGGAGCTGCTCGTCAATGCGTAAGGCAGGAAGTTTCTGCGAAAGAATTGACCTGTCTGTGCTATCAAATGCGGCCTTGAGGTCCACAAACAAGGCAAATATAAAGCTATTACGCATATGGTGATACTTAGATATTATATGGGACAGTAAAAAACAATGATCTAAGGTTGACCGGGAGACTCGAAATTCTGCCTGCTCCTCGGCCAGCAAGGAGTTCTCAAAGGCCCAGGTCGGCAGCCTACCGAGCAAGTATTTGGCAAATAGCTTTGCAATAGTTTTGATTTAAACTGATAGGTCTGTAGTTAGCGGGGATTGACCGGTCCCCCTTTTTAAAAATCGGGACAATTATGCTCAAGTTCCAGCCTTCGGGGATAACCCCTTGATGTATAATGTAATTAAACAGTCGGCAAATGACAGGTGCCCACCACTGCCTGTGTTCCCGCAGAAAATTGTCGGGGATCCCGTCCTCCCCAGGGGCCTTTTTGACTGGTAACTGGGCCAATAGTCCCTCAGTTGTTTCCACAGTAATTATTTCACTATCGGCATTCAAGCTAACAGGGGGGGCGCATACATCCCCTTCAGGGAAAACGTTGAAAATCCTGGCAAAATGGTCCTGCCATGTAGTACTATTAATGCTACTATCCCTGAGAGAGGTCTCACCCTTAAGTCCTTTATTTACAATCAACCCAAATCTTCCCGGGTCCTTGGAAACTATAGCTTCGTCCAATTTTGACCAAAGCGTCTGTTGAAAATCTAATTTCTTTTTCCTGAGTAACTTCCTGTACTGGGATCTAAACAGCACGTAGTCATTGATCACCGTCTCAGTTGGAGCCCTCTCTAGCAATCTGGCAGCCTTCAGAACTTGCCGCCTTAATTGCCAACAAATAGCATTGAACCATGGCTGACCATGACGGAGGGCTATTGGCTTACGCTCAAAGGTAAGAGATTTCCTAAAAAACAAAAGTAGATTGTGAAAGCGTAACAGACACTCCTGGGGGTTGGACGCCATGAATCGAATGCGTACCTCTTCTAACTCTGAAGTGAAGATGCAGTGAGCATAGAAGCCAACTCAGCTACCTTATTGGACCATCTAATAAGCGTTAGGACTTGGGTCGTAGGAACAGCACGGGCAGGTTCCTGTGTGGTTTTGGAACACACACTAATCTTAAACAGAGTTATTAGGGGGAAGTGGTCACTGTAGCCATGAGGAAGGACCACAAAATCCTCAAAGTCGTCACGACTAGTGAGAGGAACAATAATATAATCAATTGTACTTACTCCACAATGGGAGACAAAAGTCAAGGCACCCTTGGGGTCGGATGTAGTACTGCCATTTATTATCCCAAAATTATTCCTATAAAGAAACAGTAAGAGCTGAAGTCTGTGGGCGTTTAGGATTGGATCCTCAGATACTCTGGAAGGATGAAAACAAAATTCATTCTCAATGTCCAAGCGCTTTGCCTGCGATCTTATCTTATCAGTTGAACCCATTCTGGCATTCAAATCACCCATCAAAATAGTAAGGCTATTGGGGAAGTCCTGTTTCCAAATCACCATTTGCTCCTCCTAAGCACACCAAAACTTGTGACGACTAAATAAACTAACCGCAGGGGAAAGGTATATATTAAGTATAATTAAGGCCACCTGCGATGCCTTACTAACCCTAATTGCCATAACATTAGGGATACCACAAGATAGCTGTACACAATCCAACTTAAAGATGGAATAAATCAAAATTGCAAGTCCTCCAGTGGGTCTGCCCCTCCCTCCAGTAGAGGAGGCCAGGACTGCAAAAGTTCGAAACCCCTGTACAATTGGTCCAGAAGGGTCGATAATCCATGTTTCTTGCAGGCAGACAATTCCACACTTATTCATTTCTTGGGGAGGGGCCAAAACACCGCATGTATACCAACCAGCAACATTCCAAGACAGAATCGGAATTAAACGCTCATGATCTAAAATGACGTAAAAAGAGTAGCCGAGTCACGGAGAAGGAAGGTCATTGAACACAGCAAGATGAGGGGAAGACCCCAGATCTTCCAAAGAAGGCATAGAGGGAGAGGGGGCTAAGTTGGTAAGACCCATACCAGCCTCCTCTCTTTTAGCATCATTGCAATTGGTATTATTTAAAGTTTGCGAAACAATATAACTTGGGGTGTTCTCCTTTAACTTCTTGTGAAGACATTCAATACATTGTAAAACTAGATCTTGTTCAGTGGCCAGAAGAGCTACAAATCCTACCACAAGATCCCTGTTGTTGTCCCCTTTGTCTCCAGGCATCATTAAGAAATCTATGTTGCCTTCCTTTATAGGGCTCGCTATCTGCAGCTTGTTATAAAAGCTTCTCCTGGGTTGGATCTGTATGGACTGACTTACAGGATTTTTGGGGACATTGGAATTACTGATTAAATGGGGTAGCATAAGAGGAGTACAATCCATGAGCCCATCCTTAGTGTCATTGTCCTTAGCAATTTAATTGGGCCTTATAGGAGGAACAAACTCCTCTTTTCTATCGCCACGTATCAGCTCCTTCCCGATACCTACAGTGGAACCGGTCGATAGACACTCCTTGCGATAACAAATGTTTCCTAGCCCCAAAAATTCTTTTTATCAACTGCTCATCATGAAACTCAATTGTCATTCTAATTTGAGATCTAGAACTAGAGAGTCAGACCACCTCCTTAATCTGGGATTTAGATATTTTGAATCTTAATAGCTGTGAGATATTGTGGGCTACCAAAGCTACACTGGCCCAACTAGGCAGCCATCTGATTGATAGTGGGACCGCTTTAAGCCATATCTTATGCAGAGAAAAATAGTCTAGTCTGATAGACGCATAGTTAATCATTTGCGAATCTTCCTTCAGGGCCGCTTGCCCCAGACTATCAGTACAATAATTCCCATAGTCATAAGCACAGTCCTTTGTTTTCACACTACTATTGTGGACCTCTGCCCTAATGTTATCCCGTTTCTTCATAGCAACTTGAAGTTGCTCTTTAATTGTCCCCAAGTACTGACTCATATCAGAGATTCTGGTAAGCGAAAGCAAAACTGTTTGGGCTGTAAGATTGCACTGAGCCTCTGAAATTTCCCCATAGTGCATAATATTAGGGGCAGGATATGGTGACACACAGATACCACCCCCAGCCTTAGGGCTAGGTAAATTTGGGGGCAGTGGATTACAATGAGAAGTCCCAATAGGCTGTTCAAAATCACAGTCACCAGTGCCACAATAGTCCAAAGTGCTCGTCCTAGGAGGCACGTCCAGTAAGCAAGGAGGAGAAGCATCATGATTGTTTTCGAAGGTTGAACCGCAGTGGGTAAGGCGAACTACCCGTAATAAAATCGATAATTTTCGCCTGCTTGGTTCGTTGAGATTCTATAGTCTGGGTGGACGGGGATGGAGTCCTCTGCTTCTTTTTGGCCTCCATTCTAGTTCAGAAAGTAATTACCCTAGCTACCAGAGTAGCTGACCCAGAAGTCTCAAGGTACGAACCCTGGGGCACACCTACTGTCGGGCTTGTGGGGCTACTGCCCGCCTGCACATAAGGCCACGCGCACAAGGGCAAGCCCTTGCGTACGCAGCCCTTAGGTGCGCTGCCGTAGGCTGTCCGCAACGTGATATAGTCCCTCCGATAGTCCGGTCTCGCAGGTCCGCTGCGTGAGTTGTCCCGCTTGCTGCACAGTCCCTTCAGCTCATGCACACTCTGCCATAGGCTGTCAGCGGCGTGATATAGCCCCTCCGAAAGTCCGGTCTCGCAGGTCTGCTGCGTGAGTTGTCCCTCTAGCTGCCGCTCACTGCACAGTCCCTTCCGCTCACATGCACTTCCAATGAAAGTAATACGAAAGAGCATAAACACTGGCAACGTAAATGTAAAGTGTTAATAAGGCAGGCCAAGAGAGATTTTGAAGGCAGGCTTGCTAAAGAGGCAAAAACAAGCAACAAAAACTTTTTCAAATACATCAGAAGCAAGAAGTCTGCTAGGAAGTAAGTTGGGTCATTAGATGACAAGGGAGTAAAAGGGGTGCTCAGGGAGGATAAGGACTTTGCAGAGAAGTTGAATTAGTTCTTTGCATCGGTCTTCACTGCAGAGGTTTTTGGGGAGGTAACCACGCCGGATCCTTACTTTATGGGCGAGGAATTGGAAGAGCTGTTACAAATCCATGTGATGTTGGAGGCTGTTCTAGGGCAAATTGACAAACTGAATACTAACAAGTCACCAAGGCCAGATGGCATTCACTCCAGAGTTCTGAAGGAACTCAAATATAAAATTGCAGACCTACTGTTAATAATTTGTAACCTGTCACTAAAATCTGCCACTGTACCCGAGGACTGGAGGGTGGCAAATGTAACCCACGATATTTAAAAAGGGATCCAGAGACGATCCTGGAAACTACAGACCAGTAAGCTTTGATGTCTGTCCTGGACAAAATGGTGGAAACCATCATTAAGGACAGAATTACAGGACATGTTGACAAACATGGCTTAATGGGGAAGAGTCAGCATGGATTTAGTAAAGGTAAGTCATGCCTTACTAACCTGTTGGAATTCTTTGAGGGTGTAAATAAGCATGTGGACAAGGGAGACCCAGTAGTACATATAATGTACCTGGATTTCCAGAAAGCATTTGATAAGGTCCCTCATGAGAGACACTTGAGAAAGTTTAAAAAGTCATGGGATAGGAGGTAGTGTCTTACTAGGGATCAGAAACTGGTTAAAAGATAGAAAGCAAAGGGTAGGACTAAATCGGCAGTTTTCACAATAGAGAGATGTAAAAAGTGGTGTGCCTCAGGGATCTGTATTGGGACCAGTTCTGTTTAATGTATTCATTAATGATTTGGAAAAGGGTGTTAAGAGTGAAGTGAACAAATTTGCAGATGACACCAAGTTATTCAAGGTAGTTAAAACACGAGCAGACTGTGAGGAACTGCAACAGGATCTTACGACACTGGGTGCCTGGGCATCTAAATGGCAAATGAGATTTAATGTGGACAAGTGCAAAGTGATGCACGTAGGGAAAAATAATCCAAACTATGCGTACACAATGCTGGGTACTAAGCTAGGAGTTACCACTCAGGAAAAGGATCTGGGGGTGGTTGTGGACAATACAATGAAATCCACAGCGCAGTGCGCAGCAGCAGTCAAAAAAGCAAACAGAATGTTAGGAATTATTCGGAAGGGGATAGAGAATAAAACTGAGGATGTCATAATGCCTCTATACAAATCAATGGTGCGACCGCACCTCGAATATTGTGTGCAGTTCTGGTCGCCCCATCTCAAAAAAGACATAGCTGAACTAGAAAAGGTACAGAGAAGGGCAACAAAAATGATCAAGGGCATGGAAGGGCTCCCGTATGAGGAGAGGCTTGGTAGGTTGGGGCTCTTCAGCTTGGAGAAGAGACGACTGAGAGGAGATATGATAGAGGACTATAAAATCATGAGTGGTGTGGAACTAATAAACAAGGAGCAGTTATTTACCCTCTCAGCTAATACTAGAACTAGGGGACACTCCATGAAACTCATGGGTGGCAAGTTTAAAACAAATAAGAGAAAATATTTTTTCACTCAGTGTATAATAATTGGGTTGTAGAATCTACTGCCAGAGGCTGTGGTAAGGGCCAGTACTATAGCTGAGTTTAAAAGAGGTTTTGACGAGTTTCTGGAAGATAGGCCCGTTAACAGCTATTAGCCAGACAGGATCAGGGAACATGAGAGGAGCTTGGGGAAGACAACAGGAATTGATCCCCCATTGTGATCTGTTGGGTGCTTCTCCCAAGCCGCTGTGATTGGTCACTGTGGGAGACAGGATGCTGGGCTAGATGAAACATTGGTCTGACCCAGTATGGCACTTCTTATGTCCCGCAGGGTTCCATTCTGTCTCCCCTATTTTTTTCAATGTGTATCTGAAGCTGCTGGGCGAGATCATTTAGAAGTTTGGAGTGAGGTGTCATCAGTATGATGATGACACTCAGCTCTCTCTCTCTCTTTTATCTGACCAAGGTCCTGCAGTTGCGGTGCTTTCCCAGTGCCTGACTGCTGTTGGGGACTAGATGACGGTGAGCAGATTGAAGTTGAATCCAGACAAGACTGAAATGATGATTGTTGGCCAATCTTGTGACTTGGAGGGGATTGGGACCCCTGTTATTGAAGGCATCCGGCCGACTCTTGGTTACTCGGGTTCGCCGCCTTGGTGTGTGTCTAGACCCTCTGCTGCACCTGGATTGTCAGGTTGCAACGGTGGCCAGGAGCACATTTCATCAATTCCATCCGGTGAGAAGGCTGAGACCTTTTCTCTCTGACTCGGATCTGGCCACCATCATCCATGCTTTCATTACCTCGAGGCTAGACTACTGCAATGCGCTCTACATGTGGCGGCCCTTGGGGGCTCCCAACCATTCAGAAGCTGGAGCTGGTACAGAATGTAGTATCTCAGCTCCTCTCTGGGGTGTGGTGTTGTAAGCATGTTACACCTGTGCTCTATAATCTACACTGGCTTCCAATAGCTTTCCAGGCACAATTCAAGGTGCTGGCTTTGACCTTTAAAGCCCTAAATGGCTTGGGCCCCACATATCTAAAAAAACCCACCTTCCATGCTCCACTGCGGCCCTTGCGGTTGGCTGGGAGCACCCTCTTGCGGGTATCACCGGCCATTTTTGTCCGTACAACAAGGGCCCGCAGAGAGGCGTTCTTGGTTGCCTCCCCCATACTTGGGAACTCCCTTCTCGTGGAGGTCTGCCAGAACTTGACCATATTCCAGAGATGGTGTAAAACCTTTTTGTTTAGCAGAGCTTTTGGCAGGTGAGGATAGAGGTTGGGAAGGTGGGAGGAGGGGCTTAGGATGAGGGTAGAAATTGTTAGGGTTTTTTTAAAATTATTATATTTTATATTTTTACTATTTTGTGTTCTGCTTTTGTAAACCACCCTGAGCCTTCGGGGAAGGGTGAGATATCAATTTTAATAAATAAATTAAATAAATAAATTAAATAAATAATGGAACCATCCGGCATGGTCTGGACTAACATTTGCCCTGCGCTGGAACCACAGACACACTAACTAACTGACAGATGCCCTCTATTCAGTCCCTCCAGAGGGAGCAGCTATGTTTTTCCTCCACCGAGCCCCTAATTCCATAGTTATCACTGCGACAACACACAGGCCCAGAGCAGAGGGAATACATACCTCCCCTTCTGACCAAGAAGGTCAAAGACTAGATGTCCTGGTGAACAAGGCTTTTTCATCAGCCACCCTTTCCCTGAGAGCAGCAAACTACTTATTGGCTTTGTGTGGGTAGCAGTACTGGCCGTGGTCTCAAGTCTCCACCACCACAGATCTTACACACCTCGCTGCTCTCCAGAAAGAAGGGGCACAATTGGCACCGTTCCACTTAACCTCATCCATGCATATGACAGACTGTATTGGACCTGGCCTCCCTTATCCATGCCTTCGTCACCTCGAGGCTGGACTACTGCAACACGCTCTACGTGGGGCTTCCCTTGTTCCTGGTTCGGAGGCTGCAGCTAGTGCAGAATGCGGCGGCCTGTCTCCTTTCGGGACGGGTCGCCAGGAGCACATTACACATGTGCTCCGGACTCTGCACTGGTTGCCAATAGCGTGCCGAGCTAGGTTCAAGGTTTTGGTGCCGCTTTATACGGCCCTTCACGGTCTGGGCCCCTCGTACCTCGGACCGCCTCGCCCTCCGCGCCCCAGAGCGGCTCCTTCGGTCTGCCTGGGGTGCCTTTCTGGAGGTCCCCCGCATTAAGCGGGGGGCCACAATGGAGAGGGCATTCTCGGTGGCCGCGCCACACCTTTGGAACTCCCTTCCGGAGGAAGCTCGCCTGGCCCCAAACCTGTTGACATTCCGGCGAAGTTGCAAAACCTGGCTGTTTGCCCAGGCCTTCGGGGAGGGTGGGTTAATGGGTTTTTATCTCCCCTACCCTAGTTATTGTTTTAATGTTGCCCGGGCCCTGTTTAACCTTTTATATTGTGTTGATGTGTTTTAAATTATTTTATATGTATTTTATGATGTTTATTGTTGGAAGCCGCCCCGAGCTGTTTTCAGGAGGGGCGGGGTATAAATTTAAGAAATAAATAAATAAATACTATATGGGATATCACATCAGCAGTGACCCTGAGGATACACATGTGGTTGTGCTCTACTGCATCTACCCCTGAGAACAAGACACGAAGAAAGGATCTGCCTTTTGAAGCTGAAGGGCTATTTGCTACATCAATACATGAGACCCTGAAGAAAATTAAGGAGACTTGCCAAGACAGTAAGGTCAGCAGGAGTCATCTGGTTAAGATGTGTTACTATTCTGTACCAGCATCTTACTCTTAGACAACGCACACGCTATTCCCTTCAGAGCAGGTGTAACCAAACACAGCAGCAACCACAGTCACACCATCTTACCCCCAACCTAGAAAGAGGTTCATGACAATAGTTGAATGTCGTGATCTGATTCTATACGAGATCATGTTGTTCGCACTCTGCAATGGTGGACAAAACGACAGCATCTCCTCAAAGGCATGCCCTTTGAGCCCCCTCAACCCGACTTTACAATCACAAATGACACGTCAATGATTGGCTAGGGGGCACACATGAAAGCTAGACCTCAGGCCAGACAACCGTCTACCTCATCCTTGAGATAACAGACTCAGTTGCGAATTTAACATACCCACGGTTGAGAGGATTGGTGGACCTTCCCTCTTTCTCGAACTGTCTAGTCACCTTCTACCAAGCAGGGGCCCTAATCACACTTGGGTAAAAGAGATCATTAAGCATGGATATGCAATCCAATTTGAAAAATTTCCTCCCTACAATCCCCATTCCTCTTTAGGGACGCAGTTCACAAGACAGAACTCCTTGAAGAAATCAAATCCTTGCTCAAGAAGGGAACTGTAGAGGAGGTACCTCTTTGTGAGCACAACCAAGGTTTTTATTCCAGGTATTTCTTGGTCCCTAAAGAAGATGGGAGATTGCAACCTATTCTAGATCTCATGCAGCTCAATACGTTTGGGTGAAAACTAAAATTCTGAAAGACCATGCTGCAATCTATACTTCTGGCCCTAGAGAAGGGAGAGTGGTTAGCCTCTCTCGACCTAAAAGACTCATACCTCCACATAGCCATCTGTCCATCTCACAGAAAATACTTGCATTTCCTTGTAGGTACTCAGCATTACCAGTACACAGCCCTACCATTCAAACTAGATACAGCGCCAAGGGTATTCACAAAATGTGTAGATGTTGTCACCGCATACTTGCACAAGAAGGGCATAACTGTCTTCCCATACCTGGACGATTGGTTCCTGACAGTGAAGTCCAGATGTCAACTACTCAACAACATAGACTCCACCATATCAGTCTTAAGGGAACAAGGCCTCATAGTGAATATGGAGAACTCCCATCTCAGTTGAACAAGAACACTGAAGTTCATAGGTGCCATTTTAGATGCCCATTGAGGCTGTGCCTTCCTGTCAGATCACAGGTTTCTATGCATTCAACAAACCACCCGAAGCCTAGATCACTGCAAGACTCAACCAGCTCGCTATGTTCTCAGGCTTTTTGGCCTGTTTGCATCTACCACTTCAGTTGCCCCCCTCGCTCGACTCCATATGCAACCACTTCATCAGTGGCTAAAGGAAGTGTACATGCCAAACAAACACCCTATGAACATGAAGCTCTCTGTACCAGATCATGTAGCTCGCACCCTGCAGTAGTGGACAAAACAACAGCATCACCTCAAAGGCATGCCCTTCAAACCCCCACAATCCGACTTTATAATCACAACAGACACATCATTGATGGGCTGGGGGGCACTTATGAACGCGCTCAGGATCCACAGATTGTGGATACCATAAGAGACCCAAGTCCACATCAACATACTAGAACTCAGAGCAGTCAGGTGGGCCCTTAAAGCTCTAGCGTTGCATGTAATTAAATCTGTAGTCTGGATCGTCACTGACCGCTCCACTGCAATTTGGTACTTGAACAAGCAAGGGGGTTCCAGATGGACTGCACTCTTGAGGGAGGTGGAGGAGCTTTGGCTCTTGTGCACCAAACACAAGATACAGTCCATTCACCTTGCAGGGCAAGAAAACACTGTCGCCAACCAACTCATCCTCCACCACATGGAGCATCATAAGTAGAGCCTACACGAAGGAGTCCCCGAAGAAGTTTTTGCAGAGTGAGGCACACCATCCATAGGCCTGACAACACAAAACCACCTCACTCCTGCAGCAGGGCAGGTCTCACACCTGGTTCAATCTCCGATGCATGCACTATTCAGTGGGACACAAGAGTTCATGTATGCCTTTTCCTCACTTCCCCTGAATCAGAGAGTAGTCTACAAAGTGAAGAGCGAGAAGGCCCAGCTCGTTCTTTTGGTCCAGACAGCCATGGTTCCAAACCTTGCAGAGCATCTCAAAAAACTGTCATATCCTACCACTTCAGAGGGATGTTCTATCCAGGGATGACAGCATAATCTTCCACCACAATATAGAGACGTTACATCTCTGTGCCTGGCTCACTCCCTTAGAGGAGTACCTTTCCCTGGAGATCACAGTAATTGAACAAAATGCCCACAAACCTGGTACCAGATCAACGTATGCAGCAAATGGAAACATTTTACTATATGGTGAGTAGAGCAGGAAACTGCAATACGTTCTCTCAAGATTGATGATGACCTGACCTATCTCCTTCAACTTAAGAGTTCCTCTTTGGCCCTGTCCTCAATAAGAGTTCATTTAGCAGCAATCTCTTCCTATGTATGACCTATAGATGACAAGCCCTTGTTCTCGCTTCCACTAACATGGGCCTTCTGGATATGACTCAAACACACTTTTCAACCAGTCCCCCAATGGGGTGTTAATTTACTGCTCACTAGACTCACGTCTCACCCATTTGAGCCCATGGCATCATGCACAATGGAGAATCTCACCTTGAAGACAGCCCTGTTAGTAGCCCTTCTGAAAGACGAGTGAGTAAGCTGGTGGCTGTGTACTTCTCCACCATACCTTACCTTTCACAAAGACAAAGTGGAGTTAGAATGGATCCATTCTTTGTACCTAACGTAGTTTTACCATTTCATTCCAACCAAACCATTTTTTTAACCTGTGTTCTTTCCCAAACTTCATGCTTTTGAAGCAGAGGAGATGCTTCACACGTTAGATCTAAGAAGAGCTCTATCCTTCTATATAAATTGCACCAAATCAATATAAGCATCAGACTCACTCCTTATTTCATATGGTGAGTATCCTCACAGAGGATATTAAAGTGGATATTGCATTGCATACACACATGCTGTTCAGCAGCAAATAGAGATCCTCCTCATGGGCTTTAGAGCACATTCAACCAGATCGATGGCCACATCTTTAGGAAGCTTTTGCAGCATTCCCATTATGGACATCTGTAGGGTAGTGACATCTTCGTTACACACCTTTTTCTAGGTGCTACTCTCTGGATTTGACATCACATACTGGTTCTGCAGTGGAGAGAGCAGTACTCAACATTCTCCTAAGAGGCACTCCTCATTCCCCCCCCCCCTCCAATCCGGTAAGCGGTCAATTGTTTGTTCCTCTCCCCAGAGTGATAGTTGCAGAGATCCTCGAAGAAAAAATGAGGGTTACTTATCAGTAACTCAGTTTTTCAAGAGAGCTCCGTGTATTCTCACTACCAGCCCATCCTTCCCCTCTATCTCGGAGTCCTCATCTTGACTCCGTCTTCCAGCGGTTGGAAGGAACTGAGGTGGAGAAGGCTCCACCCCCTCCTTTTATCCTCTCCTGCCTCTTGTGAAACAAAAGCCCATGCAGAGGGCACAAGGGAAGTAGGAGTGCCAGGGTAGAGCCCTTGGCAATATTTTAGATGATTCCAGGCAATCTGCCTGGAAACTGCTATTGCAAACAGGAGGTTCCAGTAGCATGTGGAGCAGGAAGGGATCCCAGGAGTGAGAATATGTGAGGCTCTCTCAAAGAATTGAGTTACTGGTAAGTAGCCCTCATTTCCTTTTGAATACCACAGCAATGTTTATCACTCACTGCCCCTATCCAAAAGCTCTTGGGAAAATATTTGTTTGAAAATATTTTGTTGAAGCTCAGTCCCGATAAGACGGAGGTGATGGTGGTGGGAAGGGCGAGGGAGGTGCTGGCTCCCCTTGTGGGGGGTGTCCGCCCTCCTGTAGCCTAGCAGGTTCAGAGTCTGGGTGTGGTTTTGGACTCAGACCTCCATCTGGATCGACAGGTGGAAGTGGTGACTAAAGCCACTTTTCGCCAGCTGTGACTGCGTCCATACATTTCTGGGCCCGACCTGGCCACTCTCATTCATGCCTTCATCACCTCAGGGCTAGACTACTGCAACGCGCTCTACGTGGGGCTTCCCCTGTTTCTGGTTTGGAGGCTGCAGCTAGTGCAGAATGCGGCGGCCCGTCTCCTTACGTGGACGGGGCAGTGAGAGCACATAACATCTGTGCTCCGTACTCTGCACTGGCTGCTTATAGCGTACTGAGCCAGATTCAAGGTGTTAGTGTTGATCTATAAAGCCCTACACGGTCTGGGCCCCTCATACCTCGGGGACCGCCTCGCCCTCCGTGCCTCAGAGCGATCCCTTCGGTCTACCGGGGGCGTCTTTCTGCCACAATGAAGGGGGCATTCTCGGCGGCCGGGCCATGACTCTGGAATTCCCTCCTGGAGGAAGCCCGCCTGGCCCCAGGTTTGCTGGCTTTCCGCCGGGCCTGTAAGACCTGACTGTTCATCCAGGCCTTTAGGGAAGGGAGTGGGTAGGGGTGGGGGAGAGATATGGGTAGTGGACGGGGGGCTGGGTTGAGTTAGGAAGGGTTTGGGTATGGGCTATTTTAATCTGGGGGGTTTAGGTAG
>QEPC01005805.1:5525298-5590815 GCA_003113815.1 Sphenodon punctatus
CCCCCCCCCCCCCCCCTCCTGTCCCCATTCATGTAGTTTTCCAGAGCATTCACCTTTGGGGTTGCTTTCCCCAGTGCTACATTATTGCAAGAAAATGTTTTCTCTTGGAGAAGTGGAACAAATTGTGACTGCTTTTGTTATAGTCAAAGGCTTGCTTAGGGCTAGCTGAAGCAGACTATACAGTCATCAGGACCATAGGTGGAACATGAAATCTGATATCTAAAATCAACTTTATTGAAGAAAAATGCTAAATCTTTTGCAACCTCAGCTATAGTGGTGTATGTAGGTCCCATTTACTTAGATGGGTTTGTTCAGATGGGTTTGCTCAGGGAACTAGTACAGCTCTTGAGGATTCTTGATTAACTGTTTCCATTATTAGAGAGGACTTCACTTTGGCTCTCTTGGAGACTCAGTTTCCCAGAGCAACTTCACATGTATGAAGGCTAGTGTGACTTCTTGTAGGAGAGAGTCTCTGGAATGGGGTTTCAGGAGCAGTTGTGTGGTGTGTTCATAAACGCATCTCTGTACCTCTGTGAATGATTGAATCAAAATTGCATGGCCTTCAGCCCTAACATCGTTATTCAATCTGACACTCCCTTGCTTTTTTCTAGGGTTATTCTGGATCAAAGTGTGAGTTCAGCAGAACCTGTGGGCGAGTGAGATGCAATAAAGGGGAACAGTGTGTCCAAACATCCTCTGGGCCCCGGTGTGTCTGCCCAACGATGCCTAATGGTAGGGAGTGCCAGACTGGTCTTGGCTGTGCCAGTGCACCCTGCCAGAATGGCGGAAGCTGCATTCCCTTGGCTTGGCCTCATTACTACTGCCGGTGTCCTGATGGCTTTGGAGGTAGCCACTGTGAGCTCCCCACACACCCCAGCCAACAGCCAGAAGGTTGTCTGCATCAACACTGTGTAGAAATAGCAAAAGACGGCTACTGTGATAAAGCCTGCAACACCCATGAATGCCAGTGGGATGGAGGCGATTGTTCTCTGACAATGGAAGATCCCTGGGCCAACTGCTCTTCCTCACTGCCTTGCTG
The DNA here is from genome assembly GCA_003113815.1 of Sphenodon punctatus. Lineage (NCBI taxonomy): Eukaryota > Metazoa > Chordata > Lepidosauria > Sphenodontia > Sphenodontidae > Sphenodon > Sphenodon punctatus. The sequence continues at coordinate 5,526,338 of QEPC01005805.1, forward strand.
GCAGCTTTTCAATGACCAGTGTGATGAATTGTGTAATACACCTGAATGCCTGTTTGATAACTTCGAGTGTCAGCAAAGCAACAAGACGTGCAAGTAAGACCTGGTCTTGACAGCAGCGGTGTTTAACCTAATACAAACCTCCTGCTATCTCTTCTAACCACTTGAATGCTTGGTCTATGCAGCCCCTTGCCCTGCAGCCCTGCGAACACCACCTGCTTTCTGCACTTTCGCTAGCCCCTGTGCAGCAAGGAATTCTCTCTCTTCCTTCATCTGCTCTTCATCTTTCTTTGGCAATAATTTGTGGAAGATGTGTGAACAAACTGTAACTCTGCCCCTAATCAATGAGGCCACATCCTTCCTATCTTACGGAATGTAAAGTCTATCTCTTCTACTTTCCAAAGAAACCTGTATAAGAGACGTCTTACAAGAGGTGAGTGGGAGCTTACAGTCCCAGTTGAAAAATGGCTTTGAACTTGGTGGTGTGAGATTGGGACAGTGAGAACAACATAGCTGTGCCACAGACATACATGCCTGTGAAACTTAATTGAACTTCCTCTTATTTTCCTAGTGTGTGCCCTCGCACTGCAGGGTTGATCCTGCTTTCCCTACCAAAGCAACACATGCTGTGAATTTACCATGGATACTCTCACACATGCTGCAGTGAAACCCACACTCATTCACTTTCCCTTGGTTAGCTGTGGTACAGTTTATAGGATTGAGTAGTTCTCCCCCTTATTCTGTTTGGGTGGAATATAGCCAGGTGTCTTATAGAAACTAAGCTTCGTCTACCTTCTGTACCCCACAATGGGTATAAACACCTTTGGGAAAAACTTGGTACTTTAACTCATTGGAATTTTCCTTGCCCAGTCTTGGCGTGAGGCCAGACAAACTGGTTACCTAGAGGTTAAAGGCTTTACATCCCATCAGGACCATCGATTTTAGGTATAATGAAAACCAGAAATGTGTAGCTGTTTGTAACCCAGTGCCCCTCTTCTAGGTATTATAGGTATTGTGCAGATCACTATGCAGATGGCCACTGTGACCTGGGCTGTAAGAATGAGGAGTGTGGTTGGGATGGTCTGGACTGCGCTGGTGACAAAGTTGAAAACCTGGCAGAAGTGACCCTTGTTATTGTGGTGCTACTGTCTCCCGAGGATCTGCTTAAGGATGTCCGCACCTTCCTGCGGACACTAGGAACCATTCTGCATACCAACCTGAGAATAAAACTGGATGCCAAGGGGAAGCCCATGGTGTTTCCATACTATGGAGAGAGGACTGCAGCACGCAACCGACGATCTCTCTCACTTATTCACAGACCCAGAGAACTTGAACAGGAAGTCATTGGGTGAGTTTGACTGCCTTTCCTTCTGTATTTTATTGCTGAGACCTAAGAAATGGACAGTGTAGTAGCAGTATTATTTATATAGCACTTTCAGTGTTTATAATCCCGATCTAGTTCACCCACACAACAGCCCTGAGATGAGGTAGGTCATTACTATTCCCATTTTTTACAGATGGGGGACTGAGACTGAGACGGTGACTTTCTGAAGGCCACCTAGTGAACTCATGGCTAAGACAGGATTTGAATGCTGGTCTCCCAGGTCCAAGTCCAACACCTTATCCCCTAGACTGCACTGACTCTAGTGTGTCTGTGCAAGGGGTGAACAGAGTTAAGGCATGTCTTTTGGTGCAAGCTATCTGGCATACAGTGAAGTCTGCAACTATTAAGATAGAAAAATCTAGTTCTACGGTAAAAATGACTGACTTCTAAGCCATCATGCTTATTCGCAGGGGTCAGTGCCCCTTTTCCACTTGCTCACGTCCCTGTACTTCATTTTGCTCCTGCAGCACAAAGGTGTATCTGGAAATTGACAATCGCAAGTGTGTGGAAGATTCAGAACAGTGCTTCAAGAACACGGATGCTGCTGCAGCTCTCCTGGCAGCTCAGGCCATCCAGGGAATGCTGCCTTATCCTTTTGTGTCTGTTCAAAGTAAGTTACGGGAGTTGAGAAGAGGGGGGAAAGGAAGGTGTGTGAAGGAAAGAAGCATATAATGGAATTTGAAGTTTTTAATTAGAACTTTAACCTGCTTTAATACACTTTGCTAGTCAAACACTATGTTGGGTCAGCCATAGATTGCAAACTTCTGGAAGGCATTAACAGATGGAAAGCATGTAATCAAACACAGACAACTAATTCACTGCATATACTGTAGCGCATGGGTGGGGACCCTTTTCCCTCTCATTAGTACAAGCTCCAAGGGCCACATAGACGTTTGGGGCAGGGATGCTTAGTGTGTGTTCAGGATGGGGAAAGAAAGGTATGCCATGGATCCCTCTCCATCCTTGAGTGCATGCCATCACCTCTGCTCAGGGGACTCTGCTCCCTTCCCCTGAGTTTACTCTTTCAGTGTTTGGAGGTAAGAACTGGCTCCAGGAGCCAGATCTATGAACTGGAAAGGGGCCTAATAAAAACTATCCACAGGCATCCCTGATATAGAGAGATGTGTAACTGTTGTATGCAAGTATCCATTTTGCTTTAGGAAAGAGTTTTTCCACATTTATTATAGAGCAGAGTTTTTGAACACATGGAAATCATGAATTGCAGCTTTAGAATACACTTGCCATAACTAAATCTGCTTCTAACCCACAAACTCATTTCACAAGAAACTGACTAGTCAGTTGAATTGCCTGTTATTTGACTATGGTCAGATATTTTCAATAATCCATGAAGCCAGGAATGGCCTTGTGTAGGTGGCAGTCTGCCTTTTATAATTGCATCATGGACAGAGACTTATGTTTACTGAACAAAATTCTGCAACTAGGGAAGCCAAATTCTGCAAGTTCACAGCAACCTGAGCAAATTTGGATAATTATACATTTATGTACACAAGTTTGATTTTTCTAAGTACACCACGGCTCAGCAGAAAACACATCACCTCAGCAGCACAGGCCAAAAACCTCATACACCCTATGCAAAAACCACCAAAAAACCCACTTCGAAACTCAACAGCAAATATGAATATTGTCACCCCATCTCAAAAAAGAGATAGTGGAAATGAATGGGCAACAAAAATGATCACAGGTGGGGGGCGTCTGATCATGCACGTGGACTAAGACGTGCCTGAGGCAGGCTCCCGCAATTGATTTGAACCTAAAATCAGCATTAGTGCCTCTAAATCTCCTGAAAAATACTACATGGGCAACTCTAAAAAAGATAGGAAGAAGACTGGCAACACACAAAAGCAAACTTTGCATAATTACTGCAGCAGGTCTCAAAAGATCCGGGAGGCCGCTCCGGCAGAAACAACAGTAATGGCGGCGAGCGCATCAAATCTATCACCACGTGAGAGAGCCGACAGTGAGAGTGAGGAAATGCAAACATTTAAAGAACAAATGATGCTTGAGTTTGATAAGGTTGAGAATCTTGCAAGTCGCATGGATAGTACTGAAGAACGGATGGTTAATATAGAACAGAGAGAGCTAGAGACTGACTCTAAATTGCTGCAGTTAAATAAAAGAATACAGGAACTGGCGGATAAATGTACGGATTTAGAGAATAGAGGCAGAAGAAAAAAACTCCCAATTCTTAGGCATTAAGGGGCAGAAGGACAAAATGTCGGGGCATTTATTCAAACTGTTGCTCCAGCAGTTGTTTCTAGAGGAGGCACATCTCCATTTGGCTGAGATTGAGAGGGCACATAGACCGAAACCAGCAGCAGATGCACTATGCAAAGCCATCATTATTAAGTTTTATACATTTAATGAAAAAGAACAAATCTTGATTGAAGCTTGCTAGATCCTCTGGCGGCCTGGAGTATCAAGGCGAGAAAATAAAAACCTTTAATGACATGGCAGTTGAAACGTGGAACCAACGTAGAGTATGGCACAACTATATGCATCCCCTATATGTGCAAGGGCTTAAACCAAGAATTGAATACCCAGCCAAGCTCTCCTTGATACACGAAGGGAAGAAAAAAATTGTTTTGAATCCAGAGCGGCTTTAGATCTTCCTACAATCAAACCCGTGTCCGAGGGATCTGCCATCAACAACTGAGTCTAACAACAAATTAAGATGCTTCAGCAGCAGCAACCTCAGAATAAATAGAATCCTTTTTGCAATCAAAATGAACACAGAACAGATCACTACTGAGAAGAGAATAAATAGTGAGGTTTTCTGATGACTACACTATGTAAGGAGTCCAATTAAAATAAGCAAGGCTTATTATTGGCATGTATATAATATAAAATGTTAAGTAAAGTTATGATATAGTAGAATAGGTTGGGATAAGTATGGTTAAATCACTATGTAATAGGACTCAGTAAAATATTGAAAAGACACAAAAAATTAAACGGAAAGGCCACCAGAGGGAACTCTAACACAAGAAATAGTGGATTAAACAGCAGTCTTAAAACAAAAAGATGCTCCTGAATGTACCTTTATACAAATACTAATTCTAAGATACTTGTGATTTAAAGAGTTGACACACAACTTGATAAAGAGTAGCTAAGAGATGGAGATCTTTTAATCCCTGGTGCTAATGGAATAAATACCATGGAGGAGATGGCTTTTGGCTTTAAAAAGTTAAGTGATTAAAAATAAGGAGATAGGGGTCTTTGGCTAAGTGAAGCTAAGGGATTTTATATATAAGACAATTGTGGCCTCTGACTTTCTAAAGTCAAGGGATTTATAATGAGGAGGCTGTGGCCCTTATCTTTCTGAAGGCAGAGACCTAATAGTATGGAGACTGTGGCCTTTATTTTGCTAAAGGCGGAAGCCTAATAGTAGTGAGGCTGCAGCCTTTATCTTTCTGAAGGTAATGTAAGGCTTATTATTTTATTTTATTTTAAAAAAGGCTTACTCTATAATATATTTGTGAAAGATGTGATGATGATGGGAGCAGAAAACCAATGCCTCAAAGAGGGTAGTAAAAAGGGAGAACCCCTTTGAGAAGTGTATTAGGACAAGATTTAATAGGTGAAATATCGCTTATGAGCATTATGGGACAGGGTGGGGTCACTGTGAGAGAAGTTTTACTTTTATTTCTATTTTATAAGTGGAATCAAAGTATTGCAGTTAATGTTGATACGTTTTCCAGAAAATATAGAAAAAGATAAACATGGTTAAAACAACCATAACCACCCTGAATGTCAAAGGACTGAATAGTCCAATAAAACGCAGAAGGCTGCTCTCTCTCCTAATGGAACAGAAGGGAGAAATATGGTTTCTACAAGAAACCCATCTGTTATATAAGGATGTACCTAGGCTTAAAAATAAATTGCGTGACCAGATCTATGCAGGCTGTGCAAAGAAAAAAAAAAAGCTGGAGTAGCAATAGGCTTTTCAAAGAAACAAGAATTTACATTAATTAATACCATAAAAGATGAGGAGGGAAGATTTTTGATGATTAAAGGAATGCTAAACAAAGAAAAGGTGACCTTAGGAATGGTTTTGGATTTTCATTTGGGGAGTATATATTTACTAAATAAATACTTAAATATCATAATGGATAACACAGAAGGGAAATTAATAATTCAAGGAGACCTTAATAGCACAATAACAGAAATAGATAGATCTGGCCCTCAAGGTAAAAGGAAATACACTGAACATAAAATTAGTGTATTACTTACCCACATCACCTCATTGATAAATGGAGGTTTTTAAATCCCACAATTTGTGACTATACATTTTACTCTATACCTAATGATTCCTGTTCTAGAATTGGCTACTGCCAGACGCATTAAGATAATATCCAAAATTGTTGCCAATCGCAGATCATCCCCTGTATGATAACAGAACATTATGCAGTCAAAACAATCGTTTTGATGGGGGATAGACCCCCGACCCCCCCCAGTTAACAAAAATAATAGAACTTGGATTCTGGACAGAAAAATTCTAAGGGATCAAGTGGTGCGTGAAAGCATTGATAAAGAATTAAAACAATACTTTAAAATCAATATAACACCTGATGTATCTTTACTGTTTGGGTAGTGGGTAAGACTGATATGTGGTAAAAAAAAATCTCTATCGGCAATGTTACATTAAAAAAAAGAGATTAGCTAGATGTGAGCTTTACCGACAGCTACAAAAACTTGAAATGCTACAAAAAGCAGACCCAGTAGGGGATAGTTCAATTTGATTTATTGTTTAGCCATAGGCTAAACCCAGTAGGGGATAGAGTTAAACAAATATTAGGAATAAAAGGGAAATTAACGCTTTGGAAACCGAGCAAACTGCGCTTCTGTTGAGAAAAATAAGAGGCTACTATTTCAACAAAAATAATAAAGCCACATCATAAAAAGTGGTCAGATGCCAGCATCCTTTAATGCAGCTATTATCACATTATGCAAAAAGACCCGGAAGTTTGTTCTAGTTATCGCCCTATCTCTTTATTAAATGCTGATTTATAAAATATATACAAAAATCCTTGCAGAACGCTTAGCCAATATTTTTAAGCCAGTAATACATTCAGATCAGGCTGGATTCATCCTGTACAGAATGGGGCCTGATAATGTGAGAGAGACTGTCAGTATAATGCATCATATCCAGAAAAAGCAACTCGCAACTTTAATTATATAATTGGATGCAGAGAAAGTATTTGATAGAATCGAAAAGAAGTGCTTAATCGAAATACTAAAAGCAATGCAGTGTGGGGATAACTTCTTAAAATGGGTAAAAGCAATCTATAAAGAACCAAGTTCACAAATTATGATTAATGGAACATTAACAAAACAATTTTAACTACAAAGAGGAACCAGGCAGGGATGTCCATTATCTCTGCTTCTTTTCAATTTAGTGATGGAAATATTATCCATAGCCATAAGGGAAGATCCGGAAATAAAAGGGATACAAGTGGAACCAACACAGTATTAAATATCGTTATACACGAATAATATGTTGGTTTCCATAACTGATCCTAGTAACTCTGTCCCAAAACTTTTTCAATTAATCGATAATTTTAGCACAATATCAGGATATAAAATTAATTACCAAAAGTCATATTGTACGTCATGGACCCCTTAGAAAAAAGAAACATTGCCAGATTAGTACTTTTCCAAAGAGAGGACAATACATTTCAGTACTTGGGCATTTGGCTTCCAGCAAAATTAGATAAACTCTTTAGCTATAACTATCTTCCTATACTAAAAAACATTACCACAGAAATTGAAACCTGGGGCAGACTGGTGTGTGTTCTTGGTTAGGATGATTAAATTTATTCAAAATGATGATTCTACCAAAGATCTTATGTTGACAGCTATTCCAATAGCTCTCCCAGCAAGCTTCATTAATAAAGTAAACAAGACACGAGCCCTGTCTCCTGTCACTGAAATCATGGCAGATACAGGCTAATCACATCAAAAACCCAGCACACAAGTGGGGCTTCACATGATCCCCCTGCCATGATTTTTGCTCTCAGCAGTTCCTGTCTCATGTGCAAGTCTTGTCAGGATATAGCCGCAATCAGCTCATCCTCATCCAGTCCCCAGCTGCAGCCAGGCAGTCAGTAAGCACCGAGACTGCAGGATCTGGATCGGATGAAAAGAGAGGTAAAGCTGGGTGTCATCAGCATATTAATGACGCCTCACACCAAACCTCTGAACGATCTCGCTCAGTGCCCTCATGTACACATTGAACCACAGAAGAGACAAGCTGAAATCCTGTGGGATCCCAGAGGGGAGGTCCCAACAGGACGACAAGCAGTCACTCATCACCACCCGCTGAGACCTCCCCAACAAGAACAAATGGAACCACCTAAAAGCAGTACTGCGCACCCACACCACGTCCTGTTCGTTTGAATCAGTTTAAGTCTGTATCACTCACCGATGCGGAGGATGTGCTTAGAAAAATAGCAGTGCCTAAGTCATGGTGAACACAAGCGATTTCGTCTGCAAAGTAAAAATGTCACAGTGAGCAGTGGATTACTCTGATTCCTAGCAGAAACAGGCAGGATTAAGTACTGGTGGAGCTGACCACCTGGAACAGCTCCACCAGACGAGACTTTGTAGATGCTATGATAGTAGAGAAGAAAACCTTCTTCGCCTCCAACACAGCTACGGCATAGTCCTTCAAAAACGATCTATGCACAATCAGTTGGCTTCAGCATGAGTCAAGCACCACCTGCACTCTAACCACCTACTCTCCTGCGTCAACCACCTCAGGTCCTCTCTATACCATGGGGATCTGTGCTGTTGCAGCGGTGGAGTCAGACGCCTGGATGCAACTGCGCCAATGGCCATGGTCAAGATATCATTCCATAAAGTGACCCGGTCAACCGCAGAGTAGCCATCAAGGCTAAATAAGTCCCCCAGAGAGTTCTAGAAACCAGCCAGATCCATTAGTCTCTGAGAGCGGACCATTCTGTTGGGTCCACCACATTGATAAGGGGATAGAAGGTCAGAGATCTGGGCCTTCAGAAGGTAATGAACAGTTGCTGCACACTGAGCTGATGTTTTCAGTGAACTGTCAACAATGACTCCCTAGAATTTTCTGAGTGGTAACACCTAATTTAGAATCCAACGTTAGATGATTTTAGACGGACACCTGCTCCATTCCTGTTTTGTCCCACCCCCGGGTAGCCCATCCATGTAAAGATGGGCCACCCTGGAGTGAGGTGGAGCAGGAGCAGAGCAGACACTGCCTGCTTCAGGCCAGCTCTGCTTGCAGTGCTCTGGAACATCCTGGAGCACCGCAAGTGGAGCGGGCTGCCCAAACCCAAAGCACTGGCAGAGGTGGAGCAACGGTCCATCTACTCACAGACCACGATCTGTCCCCAGCTCTATAGTGCTGCAGGGTTGGGGGCACTGCTTGGGCAGATTGTGGTCCATGGCAGCGACCGCCTCTGTCTCAACCCACCACAGCCAGAGCTGACCTGAGGGTGACACCCCCTGCACCCGGAGCAGACCGGAACTAAAAACACACATTGTGTATGTGTAGTAAGGAGTTTTTTTCTATGTTCATCACTTTGCACTTACCGACATTGAATCTGGTCTTCCAGTTGTCTGAGATGCTTCTGTAATTCTTCGCACACTGCTTAGGCCTCAACTACCTTGAATAAGTTTGTCATCTGCAAATTAGGCCACCTTACTCTTCACTTCTTTTTTCAGATAATTAATGTTAAGCAGCATTTTTCCCAGTACAGAGTTCTGAATCACCCCATTATTTACATTTTTCTATTATGAAAACTGACCACATTTTCTCTCTCTCTGCAGGAGGTTGGTAGTCTGGATGATGGGCTATGCCTCTCCCCTCAGGACAACAGTCAGGATATGAAGACTGATGGACAGCCTCTGTCTTGGGGGCAGGGCCATAGCCCCCTTATGCACCTTCCAAAGTTGTTCTGCCTCAGGTAGACCTAGGCAGGGATCTGTGTTTCTCCTTTCCCAGGGAGCCTTACAGTGTTCTTTTTTTTTTTTTCCCCTCCTTCCTGCTCTTTTCTTCTCCTTCAGGGGACCCCCAATGATCAGAGTAAGGGATAGGCGGACTTCAGGGAGAAACTCCAACTGGGAGTCTCAAACCACCATCCCTGGCTTGCCCTCCCTTCCTCCGGGTGGTTACACGTTGGGGAGGAACCTGTTGCTGCTCCAGCTTTGTGATTCCTTCCCCAACTCTATCCTGTGCTTTGGTGAGAGCCAAGCAACACTATGAAACAAGGTGGGAGGCCATTCTCCCTTAGGAGTCTGGAGCCTGTATGTGGGAAACAGTGCCGCTGGGATTCCAAGGAGGGGAGGATAGCCCAGCACTAGGAGGCTCATCCTGCCATACAGCCCTCTCTGGGTGGCTCAGGGAAGATGATCACCAACTGGCTCCAGCAGACTGGAGGAGTGTGGAGAAGCCAGCAACAAAGGGGGTGCTCCGGTTCATTCCTGCAGCAGCAGTGGGAGTTCTGTTCACAGAAGCCCCTCCTCCTGTCTCATGGCTCCGTTCCCACTCCTCAGCCCCCTCCAGAGGCAGACGCCCTCTCTCCCCTTCTCTGTTCCTCCCTCCCCCCTCCCTGTAAACATACAGGCAGGAATTCTGCTCCTTGCTCTCCCAGGACCCATGAAAGAGACACTACCAAGTATTCACCACATTGTGAGGGTAGAGGTAGGGTTTCTTCCTACCCACCCCTCCTTTTCCCCCAAGGGAAATAGCAGGCACTTGTTCTGCAGGTGATACGGGTGTGGCCACAAAGATTCTAATCTGGCTAGGCAAGCAGGTGGCATCTGCACAGCCACATCTCCTCCTTGCCTGTTCTCTTCAGGAATTTATTTGGGGGGACTTCCCCAGCAGACTCTCTTCTTGCAGGAATTGCTCTCCAGTCTTGAGCAGGGGATTAGGAGGCAGCATAGCAGCTGGGGTACAGTTCCCCCTCTTCCCACCCCCACCCTCTCAGAGCTAGTTTTGCTTGCATCCTTCATTACCAGGAAGGGTTTGTACAGAACTTCCTCTGCCTCATCTGGGTTTCAGTTTGACTTCTCCAAAATCTTTGACCATTGTCAGGGGTCTGGGCAAGGTGACAGAACGTGACTCATCCCATCCTCCAGGCCTGTGCTTGCATGACATTGTAGATGCAGAAAATGGGCCATGATGTTTGCATGATGGAATGCCATCAGCATCCTGTCAAGCTGCAGCTGAAAAGTCTCCCAGTGGAAGGCATGGGCATTGATGATCAAGAAGTGACGGAGACAACCACTCTCCTAGATGTGTGGAAGCTGCCTAGGTGGAGCAGACCTTACAGGAGCTTGTATCTTCTTTCTCATTCTGCTTCATTTCTCCCTGATGACAGCAAAGGAATATGTGAGGTGGCACAGGGAGCGCAGAGTTGGTTGCCATGCTGAAACTTCTTAGCACAGCAAGAGGAGAAAACCATTGACCTTGATTGGTTGCTGAGAGGATCTGCTTAGAGGCATTTGGGTACTTGGAGGGAGTTTATCTACTCTCCTTTGTTTTTAGAGGTTCGCCTCACCAAATCTACAATACAACATGGTCCAGTTTTGTGTCGTCTTGTGATCAGGTCAATAAAGACGCTGATTCAGCAGATATTCCAGAGGCTCTTGGATTCCTGCAAGACTGAGGGGTATTCAAGAGATTGAAGTTGAACACACTTAGAAGGCAAGTGTCAACACTGGGTAAAAACAAATGAGATGCTGGCTTGCTGTGGCCTGGGACTCACCCACATGTGTGGTCCTGAGCTGCCAAATGTGGGCACGCTGCTGCCCCAGAGCGGGTAGGCAGCTGGCCCAGGGTATGTCCTCGGTAAAATCTCTGAGGTGCATCCCGGGCCAAGGGCCGCCCACCTAAGCAGGCCAATGCGGCCCAGCACATTTGTTCAGCTGGTTGCCATGGCTGCACGTCATGGCGGGGGTGGCCACTTGCATGTGTGTTGCAGCCCACCTCCCCCAGTTATGCAGGTGGTGGGATGGCTCTCCTGGTTGGCAGGCATGTTTGTTTTTGTGCCGTTCACTGACCTGGAGAGTGGTGGCTGTGATTTTCTGGACTGGGGAGCCACTTCACCAACTGCACATTTGTTTTTACCCAGTGTCTACTGTGATTTGCTGTCAGGGTACTTTAGCACCACGCTTGCCTATAAGGAAATTCATGAGAGTGGCATTCCTGTTCAGTCTACTGATACAAGATAAGTTTCCAAGTTGGAGACTCAATCTGGTTCTGTGTACATTGGAACAGCTTCCTTTCGAACTGCTTCATTCTAGCTCTCCAAGGATGCTTTTGTTCAAGGTAGCCTTTCTTGCGGCTATAAGATTAGCTTTTGAGTTGACAGTCCTTTCTTTGGATCCAGAACTTTGGAAATTTGACACGGACAAGGTCACCCTTCAACTCATCCCTCACTTCTCATCTAAGTGAATTCTTTCACAGACATCAGGACATTTTTCTCCCATTGCTTTTCCCTAGTCCAAAACATCTTCAGGAGCCAAGGTGGCATAATCTTGATGTTCAAAAGGCCCTCAAAATTTGCTTTCTCAGAACCAGTGAGTTTAGGATTGCTGCCTCCCTGTTTTTGGCCTTTAGAGATAGGAGCAGGGGAGGAGGGTTTCCAATACAGTATTAGCTAGGTGTCTTAGAGGATGCATCTCTGAAGCTTACAGGGGATTGGGTATGCAGGTTCCCAATAGTATCGCTGCCCATTCTCTCAGTAGTGCGGCAACTCATGCTGTGCTTCTCCAAGGGGCGTCAGTTAAGGAGATATATAGGGGTCCTGCATGGTCTTTGGATCATACATTTTCTGGACACAATAGGATTGACACAATTGAGGCAGTCTCTTTGGCCGCAGGCTCTTTCAGAGAACACTGATTCAGTAGACGGAAATGGTTCTCCAGCCAGATGAGATCAGATGTTGGTTTCTGTCTGTTGCCCCTTTTTTGGAGACATTGCTTGAGCAAGCTCCATCATCCAGACTGCCCACCTCCTGCGGAGAGGGGGGTGGGATAGGATTTGGTCACTTACCTGTGAATATTCTTTATCTTCTTTACAGGGGGTGGGCAGTCTGACCTGTCCTAGCTGGTTTTCCATTCCTACCTTTGAGGGGTGGGTTATGGTTTACTTTCGCTTTGGGTACCTTATATGTTTTCTTACTTCCTTGCTGATATCAAAGGAACTGTTAGTTTACAATTTTTCTCAGAAAGTAGTTTGCTTTGTAGACTGTTGTATAGAGATACCTTCTGATGTTTGGCAGTTCTCATCTGGGAGGTGCATTAGCAGCTGGCCCCTCTCCTAGGGCAGAAGTTGTCCCTTCGTCTTCAGGTTCTGCCTGCTGTCCTGAGGGAGAGGGCACAGCCAACATCCAGACTGTCCACCTCCTGCAAAGAAGAAAGAAAATTCACAAGAAAGTGACCCAGGTTTTCCTTTTATTCCTGCCTTTTGTTTCCTATAAGTGTAACAAAACTGTACCAGTACTTGGACACCTGTTCACAATCTGTTATGAGCATCTTAAAAAACAAGGAAGTTTTATTGATAATAAACAACTTGTCTGTGTATTTGATAAAACACTAATCACTTGAGAACGAAAAGATCCAAGGAGATTTGGAAGCTGGTATAGAGTTCTTATCTGGTATGTTCTCGTCTGGATTTATAGGTGAGCCTCTGACAGCACAGACCACTCCACTGCTTTACCTACTTGCTGTGGCAGCTGTCATTATCCTCTTCATCCTCCTATTGGGTGTAATCTTAGCAAAGCGAAAACGCAAGCATGGCTCCCTCTGGCTCCCTGAGGGCTTTACTCTACGCAGCAGAGACCCTAGTAACCGCACAGAGCCTGTCGGGGAGGATGCTGTTGGACTGAAGTAAGTCTGCATTCTGTCAATGGGTAAACCTTTGTGCTTATATACCTTTATACTTCTTAGCATATGCTGTAGCATTAGGTATATCTTGAACACTCATCCTTTCTAGTAAATGATGCCGTGTCTCTTGATATATAGTAGCCTATGTCCCTGTATTGGGATGCACACAATATTTTGGTAGGAGTGACTTTTTTACAACTTTTATGTTCTTGTTTTTTCCTCTGTCCAGAGCTGAAATAAATTGAGGCCTAATAAAATGGTTTGTAGTAATTGGCATTAAAGGGAATTTTTCTGGTGCTACATTCAGATTTTTCACATTAAAAAAAATTACGACGTTGATGATATTTCTCCTTATCCTTAGAAAGATGTAAAAACCCACTGGGCAAATGCTGGAAAAATAAACTGTCGGGGAGTAGTCCTGTGCTGGTCACTGTGGGGAGGTTCTTGTATATGGCCTGATAAGTATGGTGTCGGCCTTTGTGTTCTGAACATTACATGTGATATCTTTAAGAGTTTTGATGTGCTAAAACTATGCGTTTGGAGGAGTTGAGGAGCATTCACTAGTTTCCATTTCATATCACTTAACTGAATTTTGTACCAATACGATGCTGAAGGGCAGAGTACTAGATGTATTCATACTGCTGCTGGTTTGTTGAAGTTTTTTCAAAGTTGCAAGTAATTTGGTGCAGTGTGGTGTCAATGATTTCCCTAAATATGTTTGTTCCCAACTCCGACTCATTCTAACAGTGTGTTGCTCTGTCCTTCCTTGGTGCCTAAAGCAGAGCGAGAACTTGAGTTATGGTACTGTCTCCATTCTAATGGAGCTGACCCTTGACTGCAGAAGTTAGAGTTATATTCTTTCATATCTAGAAGTTCTGGCTTCAACTCCTGCTGATGGTTCAGCCATAGGTATAGCTACATTTACGCACATCAGTGTGTAACAGTGCAAAGTGCTATGCACTGCAGCTCCAGGAACGCATGGCACATGATCACTTACTGATCATTTACCTTTATAGGAAGTAAGGAATTACAGTAGCAGATATTTTCAATATGATGCTATGCTTGAAAATACACAAACACTAAATTTTAAAAAGTCAACATTATAGAACTCAGTCAAATTGTGCCTACTGCACCCTCTTCCCTTCTGATGCAGTCTAGCCACATAAGGGGTTTATGGAGGGAAAGAATAATTGAAGGAGGGAGTTATGGCCTTAATCATTGGTATACAGAGCTCAAAGAACAGCTACTCAAATGGTTCCACAGCTGCATGAGCACTTGGATTGTGCAGCATGGCTCTGTTTCAGCAGCACACTGGTGAGTAATGCCTCGTCAAATCGCAGCATCTGTCCTTTTAAATCTCAGCTCTTGTGTAACTTTAAAGTAACTTTGTCTTGTATGGTATTAGTTGTGGGCCTCCAAAATATTTTCTAGTTGTAAGTTCAGTCATATTTGTAACAGTTGTGAGTAGAATGTATATTTGACAGTTTGAAAAATGATACATATCTTATTCTATTTAGAAATCTGTCTGGGCAAGCTACAGAATGTAGCTTGACTGATTCCAGTCAAAAGGACCATTGGACAAGTGATGGGGAGCCTCAGCCTAAGAGGCAAAAGGTAAGCCCAGAGATTATCCTTTGAACAAGCATAATGTTTAACACATTCCCCTTCTCCAAGAACGGATCTTATCTATGCCTTTTAAAAACACCTGACACTCCATAAAATGCCCATATCTCAAATATACTTGTGACAGCAGTTAAAATCCACTGCAGGAACAAAGTTGTCATTTAATTCCATCAGTGCATAGACAATTTTATATAAATAAATAAGTCCCTGGCACTTGCTCAAGCAAGTGCCAGGGATTTGGCAATCCCTTGTGAGGCTGGATCAATTCCCCACATCTCTTGTTTTGAAAGAGGAAGAACATGGGTGATTTTTAGATAGCACAACAGTTACGTGTCCAGGATTGCCAACACAGGCTGGTTGGGTGGGCATGCTTAGATGTTACAGCTGCGAGGGTGTGTAGCAGGAGGACTTACTGTTCCTGGACAAGCACCTGAGAGCAGAGGCAGGGTCCTCTCTGCCGCCACTTCCAGTTGCTGCTGTCTCCAGGAAAAACAGCAGTAGTTGTAACATTCCTATTTGGATCCCACACAAACTATGTGCAAGTGCTTTGCACTTATGGTGGGCCCACTATGGCTGCAAGACCCCCGTGAGTGGGTAGTTTGTAGCAAAAACAGAGCCGCTCTTCACTGCCAAATTAGTGTGGGTGATAGTAGCAGTAGTAGTAGTAAGTCTTTATTTGCCGTAACTAAAAAGTTATTGGCAACATTAAAAAACAAACAATCAAGAACAACAGTACAAATACAACACAAGATTAAAACAATATCACTAAAGCTAATAATTAAATGAACATTGTTCCCTACAAGGAATTCATATTCACCCTCAAAGTCTAGCCAACCTCATCCATCATGCTCCAAGAACCTCTGCAAAATACCAAAAAAAAACCTAGCATATCCCCCTTACCCCTCTCCAGGGTCCTTAGGATATCACACATGCATTGCCAAGTTACCAAAAACTGCCACAGCCCGTGTTAATTCTGAAGCTCTTGAGTCCAGACATAGATCATAATGGTCTACAAAAGGATGCCTAGCCTGGGATTCTCTAAGGGCCAAGAGGAACTTACCTCTGATTCTTTAGCGTCTAGGACAAGCAAAAAGAATATGCTTATTCGTGTCCAGCTCCTGCAAGGAGCAGGACAGGCACAATCTTTCCTGCAGTGGTACTCCCAAATATCGTTCCTCCAATACTGCTGAGGGAAAAACGCCACACCGAAAACGCGTAAAAGCCCGTCTCAGTGAGAAATTAATAGAAAGATTGTAAAATGGATTCACCCTCTGGCGCCAAAGCATGTCAGCATCCACCTGAAGTTGCTGATCAGCAAGCCTCTGTTTTACCAGAAACATAGCTTGTTTAATTCCCAAGGACGCCAGGTGTCCTGGAAAAAAGCCAAGCCTCCCAAGAACAACCTCCAGCTACCTCTGCCAAGGGAGCAACAAGCCCTCCTCTCTGGCTCTGCCCAAGAGGGATCCATCCCCCCAGGGTAGAAGTTCAATCCTCAGCCAATATCTGACAAGGGCTTGTAATGCAAAAATCCTAATAGGAGGGCAGCCAGTCTCTAACCACAGAAAAACCTGCGGTGTTCCCTGGGGAACGCCCAAGATTACCCTCAAGAAACCATTTTGAATCATTCCTAGTTGTTCCAAGAAATCCAAACCCCATACAGGGAAAGCATATAGAAATTGTGTTACTACTTTAGCTCGGAATAACCGAAGCACCGGCAGTATCAGCTGACCCCCTTTACCAAAATAAAAGCCACAAATACCACACACTGTCTGTAAGGCCTGATTCTTAGCCGAAAACCAGTGATCCCGCCAACAGAAAGAGTTGGAAAAGGTGACTCCCAGGTATTTAAATTTATCAATCTGGGAGATCTGATGCCCATCAGTCTGCCACTTATGGGTCTCCCTATGCTTCCTATGGCTGACAATCAAAACCTTTGTTTTCCCATAGTTAATAACGAGACCCTCATTGGTCCAATATTCCTTAGTCGTTTGCATCGTTCAGCATAGGCCCACCAGTGACCGGGAAATAAGAACGGTGTCATCAGCATAAAGTAAGAATGTGACTCTTCTACTCCCAATCTGCGGGGGGTGAGAGTTGACCCCAGCCAGGAAGGAAGAGAAGTCATTCAGGAAGATGTTGAACAATGCGGGCGCCAGAAGGCAGCCCTGCCTCACCCCCCTTGTCAGCCTTCACTTTCCGTGTCAACGCACCCTCCCTGGTGAACCTAACCTGCAGAGTGTTATTCTCATGCAACCGGATCAGCAAGAACAGGAGTCTCGGCTCCATCTGCAGGACCTCAGCTGTGCCCACAGTCGGCTGCTGCAGATGGAGCCAAATGCCATCTTTAGGTCAATAAAGCATAGATACAGCTTCCATCCCTGGCCAAGAGATTTTTCTATGAGGCAGGCAAGGAGCAGTGCATGATCTACCGTTGAGCGGACCTTCTGAAATCCAGCTTGTTTGGGCATGATAACTTTGTTGTCATCCAACCAGCCCTGGAGCCTATTCAGCAGGAGCCTAGAGTAAAGCTTCCCTGAAATACTAAGGATACTAATGGGGTGGTAATTCCCCGGGGCCCCTTTCTTAAAGATGGGAACCACTTTGCTGTTAAACCATGATTTGGGAATAGCTCCTGTCGCGTTAATGTGGGTCAAGACCAGGGCCAGCAACCTGGCCCACCAGTCCAGGGCCTCCTTCAGATGTTCCACAGTTATTGGATCAGCTCCAGGGGCCTTCCCACTTTTAAGCTGACAAATCAGTTCCTTGATTTCTTCCTCAGAAACCGGAGGCCAGTGCGGGAAAGAGTCAAATTCCTCAACAGAGGGAATGCGGGAAGGAAGGGGAGACACTGTGAAAATATCCTCATAGAACCTCTCCTGCACCTCAGATGGCAACACCACAGAGGCCAAGGCATCTCCCCCTAATCTCGCCTGGTGAATAAGGCCCCAAAATTGTTTAGAATTCCCACTCCCCGCCGCCTTTTGCAGCACCACCCACTGCTGCTTTTGGAAAGCTAAGCACGTTAGAGAGATCAAGTGTCGATATTGAGAACGCACTTTCAAAAATACCGCTCTACCAGAGGCCGAGGGATGTTGCTTCAGGTGATTGGCAGCTTGCCTAAGGGATGAGCATTGAGCATAACATCCTCTATCAAACCATACCGGGGATTTCCCCGGATGGGGAGAGGGAGAACCCCTAGGAGTCAAAAATGGTTTGAATAAAACAAGACCCTTTCAAGGCCTTCCTGTATATCCATAACCCCAGTTCTAATTAGGTGGCACAAATGCTCCAAGCTAGTCTCCCACAACGAAGCCGAAAAAGCATGCGCCACACTATCTGACCAGCGAGCTCTTTTGTACACTGACTCCTCACCTGGGGGAAGTTTCTCCCCTTCCCCAGGAAGAGGGACCAACCGGCCCTGGGAATCACTACAGGCTAGTTGTAGTATAAAAAGGGCTGTTTCAGCACTGGGGAGAACTACAAGGCTCAAGACCTTCGGGGGAAAAAGAAACAGACCAAAAAATAATCAATGGTACTGGAACCCTAGGATGAATTAAAGGTATAGCAACCATCCCGGTCACCCTTCGTCCTACCGTTCAATATTACCAACCCCAATTCCTCCACTAACATGTTCATGCCCTTGGAATTCCCATTGATTACTTTGTCTTGAGCCCTCTGGGAAGGGATTGGAAAGGAGCCTGGCAACCTCCCCTCACTCCCAGGCTCTCGCCACTCACCCAATCTCGTATTGAAATCCCCACCCAGAATGAGAGGAGCCGCAGGGAACATTTAGGATGCATTTTTAACTCTAAGTATGACTTCCTCCCAAATTACTGAACAAAAATAGCTAGATGCTAGGGGAGGGATGTAAACATTGGCAATTAACAATTCAGCGGCGGATGGTAACACACAATAGTAAAGTGCAAAACAAGATTTGTAACTATTTATTAACTTTATATCTGCATTAAAAGAGTTTGGGAACACAAGAGCCAGACCACCACTCGATCTCCTAGACACCCTAGACGGGGTTGCCCTTACGGACATGACTGTAAAACCCTCCATCTTAATGTCATCCAATGCCCAAGTCTCTTGTAGGAGACAGATGTGCTGGGAACCCCAAAATCTGTTGAATTATATATCCCGCCGTCGGGTCTTCCAACCTGAGATATTCCAAGAAGCCATCTTAAAAACAGGAAACTGTGATTGTCATAAAGCGGTTTCAGCGTTATAGGGCTTTACAATCCGACCAGCAATGTCGCCCGGATCTTGGACCATGGCCTCCAGGTAAACCCCTAATAGCGGAATGTCCAGGGTGGTTTGAGGGGCCTCCACTAGGGGCACCAAACTCCCAGAGGTTAGCGTGGGAGGGCCTAATGAAACAGGACCCCCTACCCCTCCCGGGACCTGTCGGCCTGTGTCTACCCCAATAGGAGGGTCAGCACACGCCCCATTCCCCGGCCTAATGACAGGATCAGTACTAAATACCAAATCCTGGGGTGATGCTTTGCTGCACTGCCTAGACGAGTCCTCTCCTCTACCTCCCACTGACAGGCTGTTATCCTTCAATTTAAGGGAGGGAGGAGCCTGCTGCTTAGATGCCAAAGGAGGAGGGTGCCCAGTTTATTCCGGAGAGCCCTGTCTCCCCCTCTGATTATTGAACATACCAACCCCTGTTAACAGGGCACCTGACCTCAGTCTATTTAATTGTGAGCACAACAAATCCAGTTTAGACAATAGATGTGTGGGTGATTGGACATTACACTAACCACTTGTGAGTGGTCACTATTATGTCTAGAAACACCCCATCGGGTTAGAGCTGTTTAGCTTGGGGTGAGCAATGCTGGATTTCATGGGTGGGGGTGCTCTTTATTCAAGAGATTGCTATGGTAGTAATTCTTGTCCCTTTGTTACCGTTTATCAGCCAGTCTGCCCTCTATATGTAGTCATACCAGCACACACACTCTGTGCTAGGTCTGTCTTAACTGAATATGGAGTTCCTATGTCTTCTGTTCTGCCAGTTTGGCTGACCCTGGCAATGCATTTTCTTTACCTTTGCTTTCATGCTGGTTTGACTCTAGAACTGCTGTATTGTTCATGCTCAGTGTTCTTCCTTTGATTTTAAATCCATATGCAGTCAGAATTAAAGGCATTTTAGGTGTTGACATCAATCAAAAATCAATAAAATTGCTTGGATTCATCACAGTTTCGATGCCACACTTCTTGCAGTGGGGAAGCCAGAGGTTATGGAAACCCCGCCTTGTCCTAGTTTGTGGGATCAGTTTCGGTCGATGACCTCTTAGCAATGCAGAGGATGTTCTTGGGGCTGTTAGGGCTACCTGTTACGAATTAGATTCATGCCCATCCTGGCTGGCTAAGGCCTGCCGGGAGATGATGGGGCCGTTGCTGGCAGGGGTGGTGAATGCCTCCCTTAGGGAGGGCAGGGTGCCGGGCTGCATTAAGGAAGCAGTGGTGTGGCCCCTGCTCAAGAAATCATCGCTTGACGTTGACTCCCTTGCCAGCTATTGGCCAGTCTCTAACCTTTCCTTTTGAGGGAAGGTTATTGAACAGGTGGTTGCCCAGCAGTTGCAGGAGCATCTGGATCGTGTTGGTTTTCTTGATCCCTCGCAGTCAGATTTTCGCCCAGGTTATGGCACCAAGACTGCACTTGTGGCATTGGTCAACGACCTGCACCGGGAATTAGATCAGGGTCGTTTGGTCCTGTTGATTTTATTAGATCTGTTGACTGCTTTTGATACCGTTGGACCATGAGATGTTGGTGACACGCCTGTGGGATCGTGCGGGGGTGGGCGGCACGGTTCTTGACTGGTTCTGCTCTTTCCTGGCTGGAAGAATTCAGCGAGTGATGCTTGGGATTTATTTTTCATCATACCAAGACCTCTCGTGTGGAGTTCCGCAGGGTTCTGTTTTGTCCCCTCTTCTGTTCAACGTGTATATACAGCCGCTTAGTGAGGTTGTCAGGAGGTTTGGCGTGCGGTGTCATCAATATGCTGATGACACCCAGCTCTACCTCTTTTTTTCATCAGACCCAGACTCGGCAGTCTCAGTCCTTACCGGGTGTCTGGCAGCTGTGGAGGATTAGATGAGGGCAAATCGACTGAAGTTGAATCCCAACAAGACAGAGGTGATGCTGGTAGGTAAGGCGGCGGGGGTGATGGCCCCCATCATTGATGGGGTCTGTCCTTCTCTGGTTCCCCAGGTATGGAGTCTGGGGGTGCTCCTTGATTCACAGCTCTGCTTGGATGCTGAGGTGGAGGCTGTGGCAAGGGGTGCCTTTCGTCAATTACATCTTGTGCGTCTTTTTCGGCCGTATGTTTCAGACTCTGACCTGGCCACTGCCATCCATGCTTTCATCACTTCTAGACTAGACTACTGTAACACGCTGTATGTGGGGCTACCCATGGTGACAGTTCAGAGACTGCAGCTGGTGCAGAATGCGGTGACCCATCTCTTGGTGGGATTGGGCCGCCGGGAAAATATTACACCAGTTCTTCTGTCGCTGCACTGGCTGCCTATAGTCTTCCAGGCCTGATTCAAGGTGTTGGTGCTTGCCTAGAAAGCCCTAAACGGCCTTGGCCCGACCTACCTGCAGGACCGCCTCACCCCTCGAGTCCTGAATCAGCCCCTGCGGTCATCGGGAGGTGCACTACTCGAGGTGCCCCGAGTCTTCCAGGGGGCCACAATGGGGAGGGCTTTCTCGGTGGCTGCTCCACAACCGTGGAACTCCCTGCCGTTAGAGGCCCGTTTGGCCCCGGATCTCCCCTCTTTTCGATGCAGTTGTAAAACCTGGCTGTTCCGCCTGGCCTTTGGTGGGTAGGGAGGGTTTGGTTTAGGGTTTGGTATTGGGGTTTGGATTTAGTTGTCCTATTTTGATGTTTTTATGTTTTTAAAGTTTTTATTGTGACAGTTTGTGATTGTAAGCCGCCCCGAGCCGCTGTGCGGGAGGGGCGGGGTATTAAATTTTGGAATACATAATAAATAAATCTCCCGCAAGCTGCTTTTCTTGCTTTTAAAGAAAGATAGCAGCTGCAAATGAAATGGATGGAAGAAGAGAGGTTTTTAAAGTTTGAAAAGCTGGGCATATGCCTCTACTTAGCAATCAAAGACAGACTGGGTAGGAAATGTGTGAGCTAGCTCCTTCACATGGGCTTTGATCTACACCTGCCCAGTGACATAGGTGCAGCAGTAATTCTAGCTTTGGAGCTCAGTATTCTAGACTAAACGTTAGTCCCTGCCACTCAGACTCCTTACTTCCTGATGATGTGTCGCTATCAAGCAGATAATGATGAGAACATCGGTAAGGAGAGGAGCCTTCTCCCTACACCCATTATATAAAGAGAGGATGTAATCCTTTGATTTTGAATCCATATGCAGTCAGAATTAAAGGCATTTTAGATGAATTGAATTGAATATTTATTGCATCAGTCATCTGGCCATATCATAAAAGATACTTACAAACACACTTTAAAAAAAACAACACTATATAAATACATATTATCAACCATTGTATAGCATTCAGGTTCATACCAAAAATACTCCAAAGATCATAATTTCAGACAGTAGCTAATTACTCTCCTCTGCCTCAGGGATTTGCTCTTCACAGTGAGAGTGCAGCTTAGCTGCTGAAATAGCAAATGAGGCTACAGCTTTAGTGATACTGTCTCGAGCGTCATTTAGCAATATAATCAGTAACTGGTTCCGGGGGATATGATCCTATATGTGCAGAACTTTAAGCAGCTTTGAGCAGGCTTGAACATACAGTGGACAGTCCAGAACGTAATATGCTAAATCCTCTACCGCACACACAAACCCTGTCCGCATAATCCACCCCCCTATAGTGCCCTAGTATTACTGCTGAGTGCATCCATTGCATGCAGAGTGCGGTAATCGCCCATTGTTGGTCAGGGCAAGCCAGATCCTGCAAGTACTGTACTCCTGAGGGACCACGAACCCAGAATTTGTAAAATGGGGACACCCTAGAAGCAGTTACAATAGCACTTGATAGTTGAATATCGATGTCCCTTATCCTTTGCTTCAGCAGGTGAATAGCCTCCCTCCTAGACACAGACAACACGAAATCTGCTGAAAAGCCCAGTCGTCTTATATTATTTAAAACTCCTGACCACCAGTCTGGTTTACAGCGCCCCATAAGGGTCAGCCTTTCAGCTAGGCAAAGTTTCGGGGGGGAGCCAGCAGGTGAATGAGCGATCTTCAGCCAGTATATTAATAAAGCATAGACCACTCTGGAGGCTATTGAGCCAACCCCCGTCTCCAGCCTCAGCAATGCTGCGGGCAAAGATGGGGAAGCTCACAGCAAACCTCTTCAAAAGAGGTTCTGTACTGATTCCAGTGATGTCACTGGGGCTCACCTGTCACCTTCCCCTCAAACATCCTACGGGCTGGAGGTACTAATTCAACCATGCACTAAAAAGCATGGAAATTGCAAGTTAAGGCTTAAGTTAAGGCCTTAACGTATGTGCCATGTAAGCAGTGAAGACATTGTACAGTCTCGCATATTGTGCTCACTTACAACTTAGGCTCCATGCACCCACACTTTGCCTTCGTCTTTCAGCCCCAATCCTCTTCCTCTGCAGGTTGGGGGCCTGAAACTGGGGACAGGAGGGTGTGAGCCTCCTCCTTTCCCTCTCCTTTCATTTGGGTTGGGGAGCCTGGCACAACTAAGTAATGACTCCAAAGCCCCTGTTTCAACCAGTAGTCCCCACTGCCCTCCCAGACAACTTAGGAGTCGTGGCTCCCACACCCCCTCTCCAACCTGCTAGGTCCCCACCCTTTAACAGAGAAGTCAGAAGTCCTGCCTTCTAGCCCCTCCATCACACTCTAACCCAGTACGCTGCACTCCCTTCATAGGTAATCCAACAATTCTGGTGTCCAGACTGATCTGTTCTCCCCTGCTCTTAATGTTGTAACAGACAACCCAGAGGTCCTGGGTCCAAGTTGCCCCTTCTAACCCTCTAGCCCCCATTACCTTCACACAGAACTCCAAAGTCCTGGGAAATACACCTATCTCTGTTTCATATGGAACAGGAGTAAAGGTCTGTGTGTGGAAAGACACCCCACCCCCAAACAAACAGGAAGTGGAATAACAGGGAGGGAGGCTATAGGGAGTCAAAGAATAGGACATCAGCTATAGTACATGGCTACAATGATACAAGTGCTCCCACAGGTATCCCATCAGTCTTCAGAATGATTTATTTCACTCAAAAATGTTTAAATATTTCTAATTCCTCTTGTCATTCCACTCACTTCCTCCTGCAAACTCTTTGTATTCTTTCCTGTACTTCCAACGGTTTCACTTAGTTCATCTGGTGCCTTCATCATTATTTCGCACTCTGTTGTCTTCTCCCTGTACTCCCAGCTGTGTTGTA
The DNA here is from genome assembly GCA_003113815.1 of Sphenodon punctatus. Taxonomy (NCBI): domain Eukaryota; kingdom Metazoa; phylum Chordata; class Lepidosauria; order Sphenodontia; family Sphenodontidae; genus Sphenodon; species Sphenodon punctatus. Next base: position 5,550,638 of record QEPC01005805.1, read on the forward strand.
TTCTTTGATGGTCACTTATTTTGATGTTACAATACCAATAGCATTTATTTAGAAACTGGCATTGCTACTGCTTCCATTCCTTCCAATTGCCATTCCATTTTATTCATTACAATATGTAACCAACTGAAGGTTTTTATGAAACATTTGTATACCACTGTACACAGCTTCAGTGTAGTCAGTGTGCTCTGCTGTTCCATTATCCCCAACCCAAACGAAAGGATAGAGGGAAAGGAGGGGGTGAGGGGCCAGCTCACGCCCTCCTGTACACAGCGTCAGCGTTGCCCCCAACCTGCAGAGGAAGAGGATTGGGGCTGAAAGACGAAGACAAAGTGTGGGTGCATGGAGCCTAAGTTGTAAGTGAGCATAATATGTGAGACTGTACAATGTCTTTACTGCTTACATGGCACATAGGTTAAGGCAGGAGCCTTAACTTGCAATTTCCATGCTTTTTATTGCATGACTGAATTTGCAAGAGCCTTAACTATCATTGTAAACCAGAGGGTTTTTTATTATGGAATTATCTCCACTCTCCAATATTCGGGCATAACCCCTGTCCCATTAATCATGATAAAAAGATTGACCAGGGCACCTGCCCGCCAGTCTGGCCTCAGCTTGAATACTTCAGCTGGTAAATAGTCATTTCCAGGTGCCTTCCCTGTCTTCAGTCCAGCAATCAGTTGCAAGATTCCCTCGCTAGTAAGTCCACATTCAGGTTATTTGCAGGCAAGCTCAGGGCAGATCTAGATACCTTATAGGGGGCCCTAAAATGTGCTTCCCAGGCACTTTGAGATATCCCAGGTTCCTTATAGACTCTCCTTCCTCCATTTATACTATTCACAGTGTCCCAGAATTTACAGGAGTTATTGCTCTTAAGAGAGTCCTATAAGATTTTCCAGGCATTTTCATAATAAGCCGCCACCTTGCTACACAACAGCTTCTTGTAATTCCTGAATAGCTCAAAAGGAGAGACTAACTTCCTTCCTGCGTTCCATATTAATTCTCCGAGCCAATACCCTTAGTTCTCCTTTGGCCAAGCTGCATTCATGATCAAACCAGCCTCCTTTCTTAGATACAAACATCAGCTTTTTCCTGGAACCCTGAGTAACTAGGAATGGGTTGAGCTGCTCCGTAAGTAAATCTAAGCAGATAAATGCAGTTTCTGTATCTTTAACTCTCAGCAAATTATCCCTTAGGATCACAACTCCATCAGTCAGCAGAATCCCACCCACTACCTACCCCAGCTCAGGTGTCCATTTTACTCTGTTCACACCTTGCATCTCCAGATTTTCCTGGGGAGCCTGTGCCTCTTCAGAATATAACCTCAGGCCCAATTCAATCCCCCCTCAAAATGGGGAAATGGTCACTATCTGTTCATACCCCCACTCCAAAAAGCACACTGATGTCATAAATGAGGCAGAGACCAGTGCATAATCAATAACTCTGCCGCCTGCTTGATTTATATAGGTGAAATTACCCTTCTTATCTCTCCTGGGGTATTGCCATTGAGAATTCCTAAATTGTGGTCCAAAACTAGCTTGTGCATGCTGTGCCCTGCCTTATTAATTTTGGAGTCCAGAGAGATTATGGCTCCATTAAATGGAGAAAAACTATCCTCTGTTCTAAATAAACAAAGAGCACTCAAAACTGATCGTTCATTGGCCCCAATTCTAGCATTTAGATCACCTAAAATAAGGTATTGGTCTGCAGGGGTCTCTGCCAAAAGGGAAGATAATAAATTCCAAGCCTCACAGTTCAGAAACCTCGAGCCCCCCAGGGGGAAAGTAGTCATTGTAAATTATAAAATTAATTCCAGATTGCCTCAATAAGCACTGTACCGGCAGAAAAAAAAATAAAAATTAACTGAGGTGCTCGGCAATTGCGAGCACTCTAAATCAAGCCTGGAAGAGAGAAAGGTGACAAGTCCCCTGCTAGGTCTCCCTTTTGGGGCACTGGCTGGAACACTCCAGCCCTGATAACCTTCTCCCGGGGGATCCTCCTGGCCGTCCAGTCTGGACAGTAGGGTAGATCACTCCGGGAACCAGTAGGAGGCAGACAATCAGTTTTGAGGAGCCTACCAGGAGGGATCTATCCTCAGCTCCCCAGTTGTTTGTCTGCCTCGGTGCAGATAGGAAGCATGCAAGCTGCTTGGAAGAAATTCAGCATCAGGTTCTTTTGTTTTATTTTTTCTCTCTCTTTCAAGCGGAAGGAATAGGCCCGGTGCCAGGGGGAGAGGAATTCTCCTCCCTGTTCACAAACCCTCACCGCGAGGGTATCCAGGGCCTCTACTGGGTACCCCCTCCGGAACGGAGGTACACGTAGCTCAGGTGCAGCAGCTCTCCCCCTTCGGGACCTGTCTGCAGCTCCCCCCTGCCCGAACCTTCCCTGACGGTTGAAGGAGTTGGAGGTCCAGAGGAAGCGGGGGTCATATCCCTCGGAGCAGATCGAGAGCGGCAGTCTTCCCCCGTCAGGAGCTGCTTGCTTCCCCGTCCGCCCGGCCCGTACCAACCTGGGAGCAACAGCCCATTCCGGGCTGCAAGGAGCAAGTCCCTCTAGATCGGGACCTCCCGAGCGCGCGGTTGAGTGCCCCGCCCACTTCCCCATGCGGCGCAAAGTGATTTCCGGTGAGGGACAGAGAGCATTTTGGCAGGCTCTAACCCTCAGCCATCCTCTCCCGGAGCGCTCCGTCTACGTCCCGGAACACACAACGAGCCCACAGGTGCCGCTGCGGAGTAAGCCGCAGCAGCCCGCGGCAGCAGGGCCATCGGAGGACCCGGCTGGGCTAACGGGAACGGCAAACCCTCCCCCAGCACAGCGCCAGAGAGTCCAGGAGGGCGCGCTGCAACCACCCCTCCCCCCGCTCAGCTTCGCACCAGCGGGAAAGAAGAACATGCCAGCCAAAAAGAGGGAGGGCGGTTCCAGAGGGGCTGGAAAAGGCAAGCAGCTCCTAACCAAAAAGCCCCGCAGACCCTCCCACGCCCTGGACTCCCTGGCCTCATCTGATGAGGAGCAGGAGGGGATTACCTCCAGCCAGGACTCAGAGGAAGAGGGCGGCTTGAGGCGGGAGAAAAGGGCCAGGCAGGGAGAAGCCTCTACCCCAGCGGAAGTTACCAAGGAGGAGGGAGAGGCCTCAGAAGGGGAAATTGTCAGCGAGGAGGACGCACACGATAAGGGGGAGGCGGATCTGGAACCCTCTGTAGACCACGACAGAAAATTCCCTAACGAGTACAGGGATCAGATTTACAAGCTGATCACCAGAGCCCTCCATTTAAAACAGAAAAAGGAGAAAGAAGCTTCGTCCTCCTCTGAGGATGAGGAAGAGGAAAGGGGTTATCTTCCAAGGGACCAGGACAAGGGGCTTTTGTTAGATAAGGCCTATGAGAAAATTATCCGGAAGGAGTGGCAAACCCCCAACAGGCCCTCCAAGATGACCAGGTCCCAATTGTCCCTATACTCCTTCAACAGGAAAAATAATTCCCTCTTGTCAACTCCAAGGGTGAATGCAGCGGCGACATCTTTAGCCAGAACCTCTGTCTTCCCTACGGAAGGGGACTGTTTCCCCAGGGACCCGACGGACAAGGGGATAGACTGTAACCTCCGGAGAAACTTTGAGGAGGTCTCAGCGATTATAAAGATGGCCACCGTGTCTTCCTACTTCTCCAGGGCCTTAATGGTCTGGATCAAGAGAGTGTCGGACCCTGGAATCTCAGACAAGATGACTAGAGTACTCTCCATGAGGATCCAGCTGGCATATTCCTTCATGGCCGATTCGTCCACTGATATTCTTCGCTGGGCCTCAAAGTCAGCTGCCTCCAACGTGGCTGCCAGACGCCACTTATGGCTGAGGTCGTGGAGGGGAGACAACACAGCGAAGAACGCCCTTGTTGGAGGTCCATTCCAGGGGCGTAAGCTGTTCGGCTTGTGCCTGGATAAGGTGCTGACGGACGCGGCAGACAAGACAAAGAAACAAACCTTGCAGAGCGTGGGGGTCCACAAGTGGAATTTTCGTCCCCCCAATGGGACCTATAACCCAGCTGGGGGCACCCACCGACCCTTTTTTCCCCACAGGGGAAGTCAGCAGAGGTACAAGCCGAGATGGCAGAAGCAGAAGGGCATGGACAATAGGAGTAGACAACGACAGGACGACCTAAACAGGACGCCTCACTACGTACAGCCCTGCCCCTCCCCCCACGACCAGCTCAATCTAGGGGGCAGACTACAGCAGTTTGCAGCAAAATAGACAAGCAGCACCACAGACATCTGGGTCCTTCAAACTATCCAACGGGGATACGTAATAGAATTCAGACACTCACCCCTGCTGTACTTCTGCGCATCAGCAGTTCCCAAAGATCCTGTCAAGCAAGAAGCCATGCAGGCAGAAATCGGCAGGCTCCATTCCATCGGGGCAATAGAAGAGGTCCCTCTACGTGAACAAGGGCAGGGCATGTTCCTGGTCCCAAAAAAACTGGGCGAGTGGAGGGCAATCCTGGATCTAAAAAGACTCAATCGAGTGCTCAAGATTCAAAGATTCAGGATGGAAACCCTGCAGTCTATCCGAACAGTGATCGTACAGGAGGAATGGCTGACAGCCCTCGATCTGAAGGAGGCCTATCTCCATGTCCCGATTTGCCCAGTCCACTGCCAGTGGCTCCAATTCAACTATGCGTGGCAGCACTGGCAGTACAGGGTGCTACCGTTCGACCTGGCAACCTCGCCGAGAACTTTCACGAAGGTGCTGGTCACTCTGGTAGCGAATCTGAGGACGGAGGGAATAAGGATCCATCCCTATTTAGACGACATCCTGGTCAGGTCTCCATCGTACAAGCAGGCATGCAGAGACATACACCGTGTCATAGCGTATCTGCAGGACCACGGTTTCGTCGTCAATCACAAAAAGAGTCATCTCACTCCTCGGAGTGATCACATCTCGGAGTGATCCTGGATACCAAACAGGGCAAGCTATTCCTCTCCGAGCAACAGCGACTGAAGCTGCTAGACCTCGTCCAACAGATATAGGGAATGCCAAGGTCCAAACTGAAGACTCTAGCAAGCCTGCTAGGGGCTATGACGTCCTGCCTAGGGATTGTTCTGTGGGCCAGGTTCCACTCCAGACCCCTACAACGATTCCTTCGACCGTGGCAGGATTCCCTGACCCAAGGTCTGAACCCTTCGATCGCGGTGACCCCAGCCCTAAAGAAGTCCCTGGTATGGTGGGCTCATCCAGACAGGTTCTCCCCCAGAATGCCCCTCTCTGATCCGGAGAGAACAACCCTGACAACAGACGCGAGTCTCTGAGGCTGGGGGGCGCACACACAGGGTCGCTCAGCTCAGGGCAAGTGGCAAGTCATATCAACTGGTTGGAGTTGAGGGTGATTTCCCTAGCCCTGAGGCAGCTGGCACCGTTCTTGAGAGGGAAGGGCGTGTTAGTCTACACAGACAACACAGTAGCGAAGGCCTATATAAATCATCAAGGGGGCTCGAGGTCCCAGACACTACACCAGTTAGCGACCATCCTCATCAGGTGGGCGGAGAGCAACCTGAAGTCTATCAGTGCGCTACACATCAAGGGAGAATCCAACACTCAGGCCGACTGGCTCAGCAGGGTACAGCTCAACCAAGGAGAGTGGTCCCTACCCTGAGCGATCTTCCAGGCCATAACCAGACAGTTCGGCTCTCCATCCATTGACCTGTTCACCTCCTCAGAGAATGCAAAGGCGGAGAGATTCATCTCGCAACACCCGGACAGCAGAGCAATAGCCTTCGACACGTTGAACTGCACATGGCCACAGGGTCTCCTTTACGCGTTTCCGCCAGTGCCTCTCATTCAGCGGACAATCACGAAGGTCAGAAAGGAACGTGCAAACGTCATCCTGGTGGCTCCTTACTGGCCCCGGAGGCCATGGTTTGCAGACCTACAAGAGCTCAGTCCAGACCCTCCACTCAGACTTCCATCGAGACCGGACCTCCTAGCCCAGGGCCCGATCTTACACGAGAACCCAGGGGCGCTCAAGTTGACAGCTTGGAACTTGAAAGGAGGGCTTTGGGGAGACTAGGATACTCCCGAAAGGTGTTGGACACCTTGCTGAAGTTCAGGAAGCCTACAACGAAGCGCATCTATCAAAGTACCTGAGCGTCCTTTGTGAGATGGTGCGAGACCAGGTCTCAATCCAGAGAGAGCTTCTATCAGAATAGTCCTAGAGTTCATGCAGGAGGGGCTGGATAGGGGGCTGAAACCCAATATGTTGCAAAGGCAGTTAGCAGCCCTTAATAGCGTCCTGGGCACCCTGAAAAGCTGAAAGATCTCAGGGCACCCCCACGTTAAGCATTTCCTCAGGGCCGCTATACTCCTGTCCCCTCCAGTAATACACAGATTCCTGTCCTGGAACCTGAACCTTCTCCTCAGGGCTCTCACTAGGGTCCCGTTCGAGCCTCTCCGTGAGGTGTCCATGTACTACCTCTCCCTCAAGCTAGCCTTTTTGGTGGGGATTACTTCAGCTAGGAGAGTTTCAGAACTGGGAGCCCTCTCCATAGAGCCTGCTCTCTGTTCTTTTAAGAAGTCGTCAGTGACTCTTAGACTGGATCCACCCTTCAGCCCCAAGGTGGATGTCCGGTTTCATAGGGAACAAGAGATTTTTCTGCCCTCTTTTTGTCCGAACCCTTCTCACCCTCTAGAGCTTCAGTGGCATACTCTAGACGTGAGAAGGGCTCTAAAGATTTACCTGTACAGAACTAGGGTCTTGAGACGTTCTTCAGCCTTGTTTGTAGCGTATAGCCCCCAGAGGAAGGGCTTGAAAGCTTCCAAGGCATTGATAGCAAAGTGGATCACTCTGTGTATCTCCGAAGCCTACAAGGCGGAGGGGAAGTTGCCCCCAGTGCGGCTTTTTGCACATTCTCTAAGGGGCGCTGCAACATCCCGGGCGTTTAAAATCGCAGCCTCTTATGAAGCAGTATGCAGAGCTGCAGCTTGGTCCTCAGTACATTCTTTTACCAAGCATTATAAAATTCCCTTGCAGGATTCGGCTGATGCAGCCTTTGGGAGATAGGTTCTGCAGGCAGTTCTCTTAAGACGTAGTCAGGTACGTCTGGGGACCACAGTCACCTACCTTGACCTCCCTTTGTTATATCTCCCTCCCTCTGCTTGGGTCCAGCGTACTGCTTTGGTACGTCCCTACTGTGCAGACTGGACGGCCAGGAGGATCCCCCGGGAGAAAGGAAAATTGGGTACTTACCTCTGAATTTTCCTTCTGCGGGGGATCCTCCTGGCCGGCCAGTCCCCACCCGAAGTGAGGTCAACTCTGTGATGGTGCAAGGGGGGAGCTCTTGTTCCCGGCCGTATCACTCTGTTTACGGCTCTGGTTCAGCAAGTTTGGTTTAGGAAGAGCAGGGTTGGTTAGCCCTTCTAGTTAGTTAACCGTTTAAAAAAAAAAAAAAAAATTAGCGGTTTTTGGGGAGTTAAGTTACAAGTACAGCTATTCATTCTGGGGAGCTGAGGATAGATCCCTCCTGGTAGGCTCCTCAGAATTGATTGTCTGCCTCCTACTGGTTCCCGGCGGGATCTACCCTACTGGCCAGACTGGCCAGCCAGGAGGATCCCCCGCAGAAGGAAAATTCAGAGGTAAGTACCCAATTTTCCTTTCTAATTCCAACTCATCTGTAGGGAGCATCCATGTCTCCTGCAGGCAGACAACATCAAACTCTTGCAAGAACCTTAAAAAATCTTTGTGTGTCTTAGTTTTCCACCCCATTATGTTCCAGGAGGCATGTTTAAGAACCAAAGGGGGACAGGTCAAGAGGACCTCTAGTCCTCCTTTTCCTTCCTTTGACTGTTAGTCCTCTTCCCTCTCCAGTTGATCCAGTTCAACCACATTGGTTGTGCTAATACCCTCCTGCCTTTCCTCTAATAAAAGTCTGGTCCTATGCTGGTTTTCCATAGCCTTCCTGGCAAAATGCCCAGTTCCCAGGCATTCCCGTTCTTCCTGGATCGGATAGTTGCAACATCAGGAACCAGGGAACCCACTACACAGGGACTACTTTGTCCTTCCTGACAAAATGTTGCAGAAGCTTTGCTTGGAGTGAAACAGGCAACCAGTTGTGAATTAGATCCTTGCTTGTCCTGGCTGGTGAAAGCCAACCAGGAGACATTGGGGTTGTTAGTGGCTGGGGTTGTCAACGCCTCTCTTTGGTGGGTGGGGAGAGGGGGGTAGGATGCCGAACACTCTTAAAAATGCAGTCGTCCAGTTCTTGCTTAAGAAACCATCTTCAGATGCAGACTACACAGCCAGTAATCGCCCTGTCTTTAACCTTCCCTTTCTAGGGAAGGTTATTGGCTGGGTGGTTGCCCAGCAGCTCTGGGTTCATCTTGATGCTACGTGATTTCTGGACCCATTTCAGTCAGGTTTTCATCTTGGGTATGGCATGGAGACTGCACTTGTGGTCTTGGTCGATGATCTGCACCTGGAGATTGACAAGGGGAATTGCACCCTGTTGATCTTATTAGATCTTTCAGCAGCCTTTGACACAGTTGATCATGAGGTGTTGTTGACACGTGCGGGATCTGGTGGGGGTGCGTGAGACTGCTCTTGAGTGGTTCCGTTTGTTCCTGTCGAGGAGGTCTCAGCGTGTGGTGATAGGCGACTGCTCAATGTCCCCTCATGACCTCCCCTGTGGGGTCCCACAGGATTCCATCTTGTCTCCCCTCTTCTTCAATGTATATATGAGGCCGCTGGGCGAGTCCATTTGGAGGCTTGGAGTGAAGTGTCATCAGTATGCTGATGACACCCAGCTCTACCTCTCTTTTTCATCCAACCCAGGTCCTGCAGTCTCAGTGCTTACCTGATGCCTGGCTGCAGTTGGAGACTGGATGAAGGTGAGCCGATTGAAGCTGAATCCTGACAAGACTGAAATTATGATGGTTGTGCAGCCCTGTGACTTGGGGGGAATTGGGACTCCTGTTGTTGATAGGGGTTCCGGCCCCCTTTGGTCACTCAGGTTCTCAGCCCTGGAATTCTTCTGAACCTGAGCACTTTTCACCAACTTCCTTTTCTTTCTAATTTGGATCTGGCAACTGACATCCATGCTTTCATCACCTTGAGACTAGATTACTGCAATGCACTCTATTTGGGGCTACCCTTGATGACTGTTCAGAAGCTGCAGCTAGTGCAGAATGCAGCAGCCTGGCTCCTTTCAGGGATGGGTCTCCGGGAACATATTACACCTGTGCTCTGGAGTCTGCACTGGCTGCCTTTAGCTTTCCGGGCACAATTCAAGGTGTTGGTTTTGATCTTTAAAACCCTGAATGGCCTAGGCCCCATATATCTAAAAGACTGTCCTTTCTACCATCCCCGTTGTGGCCCCTGCAGCCATCTGGGAGCACCCTCCTGTGGGCTCCATCTGCCACTCTTTCCCGCATGACAGGGGCACTCGGGGGTGTTCTCAGTTGCTGCCCCAACGTTGTGGAACTCCCTCTCCCTGAAGGTTTGTCTGAGCCTGAGCATCTTTTGGAGGCGGTAGAAGATCTTTCTTTTTAGCAAAACATTTGGTGGGCAGGGATAGCGATCGGATGGGAGGTTGTTGAGTGGTGTGGGTCAGATTGGGTAGGTTTTTTTTGTTGGGTTCTATTTTGTCATTAAATTGTGTATTATGTTTTTATGAGCTGCCCTGAGCCTTCGGGGAAGGAGGGTGGTAAAAATGAAAATAAATAAATCAGCTGAAAGGAGCAGCTGAGAAAAGCCCCACTGAAACTACAGGTTGGTGTTTTAGTCAAAAGGTCAGAGCAGTTCATGATGGTCCCTTCTAGCCTTCAAATCCATGGATGTAGAAACAAACGGTCAAGGACTTTCTCCTGTTTGACCTGTAAAGAGGTTGGACTGTTGGCCCTACTCATTTTATGATCCGGGTCAGCCTTCCCCTTTCCAGCCTCTCATATCATAAGTGGGGAAAGAAGAAATTGAAACTTTTAAATCCAGATCAGATTTATCAGGAGGGTGTACACAGCATGTTAGTTTGAGAAAGGTGAAAGAAGGTAAACCAAGACAATTGCATTAAAGCATGGCTTCAGGTGTTGGCTGTTGTGTTTAAAATGACCCTTACTTCGCCTTCCTTAGGCTGAACATCAGGCTTTGCTGTCGGAAGGAGAGGAGCAAGTAGATCAGCGCCCGTGGACGCAGCAACACCTCGAGGCAGCTGATATCTGTGGGACCCAGTCCCTAGCACTTACACCACCTCAGGCTGATCAGGAAGTGGATGGTCTAGATGTAAATGTCAGAGGGCCAGGTCAGTGTATTTTGTCTGAGATTCCATTCTCAGGTCTGAGAAGCCCCCAGCCACCATAGCAACAGCAGGGCTCATCCCCTGCAGGTGAGCGAGGCTCCACCCCCTGGGAGGGCCCAGCCCCAGCTTTCACAGGCCAAAGCTGCCCGCCCGCCCCCAGAAGCCCCGCCCGCCCCCTGAAGCCCCCAGAAGCCATTGCGGCAGGGCTCCGCCCCCAGCCAGCCAGAAGCCCCCAGCCGCCATAGCAACAGCAGGGCTCATCCCCTGCAGGTGAGCGAGGCTCCACCCCCTGGGAGGGCCCAGCCCAGGCCACAGGCCAAAGCTGCCCGCCCGCCCCCAGCGGGCGGCAGCCCTTGGGCGGCGCCCGAAGGGCGGCGACAAAAGGGCGCTGGCCGTTTTGTGGCCGTTGTGAGGCCGGAGTGAGGACCTATGATGCCTCCCTATACCTCCCTCACCTCCTCGCCCTCTATCACCTCCCTCCTTCTAGCCTTTCTCACGCACCCCCTCCTTCTCCCTCTTCCATCACCAGCGGCCTTTCTCCAGCCAACCTACCCCTTATTCTCACCCACGCCCATCCCCCCTCCCCACCCTCATCCCCCCTTACCCATTCCCCCTAGGCCCAAACCCGCGACACCCAGGTGTTCCACAGACCATTGTGGCCAATACGAGGCCAGTGCACGACTCCCGCCCCCCAAACCCGGCCGTTCCCCATCCCCCAACCTCATCCGCATCCCCTGCCTTCCCAAACACCAATTGCCTTTTTCCTGCTCCCTCTGGAACTGCCGCTCGTCCGTGGCTAAAGCTCCCTTCATCCACGATCTCTTCCTCTCTCGCCCCTTTCAACTCCTGGCTCTTACGGAAACCTGGATCACGCCCTCCAACTCTGTTACCCCGGCTGCTCTATCCTCCGGGGGCCTGTCGTTCTCTCACCGCCCCCGCCCTGAGGGCCTGGGTGGTGGTGTGGGCTTGCTCCTTGCTAAGCACTGCCAATTCAAAACCCTCTCCCCTCCCCCCTCCTCCTCCTTCCCTTCCTTTGAGGCCCACTCTGTGCGCTTATACTCCCCTCTACACCTTCGGGTTGCTGTCATCTACCGCCCCCCGGGTTCCCTCTCCTCTTTCCTCCCGGACTTTGAATCCTGGCTCACCTTCTTCCTCTCCGATGATATCCCCACTCTTATCCTTGGTGATTTCAACATTCACGTTGACACGCCCTCCGCCCCCTCTGTTTCCCGCTTTCTCTCTCTCGCTTCCTCCTTTAATCTCCGACTCTGGACCGACTCCCCCACTCATACTGACGGCCATTCCCTCGACCTCGTCTTCACTCGAAACTGTTCTCTAACTGACCTCTCCTTTGACCCCTTCCCTAGTTCTGATCACTTCCTCGGCTCCTTCAGCCTTTCCCACCGACCCCCCTCCGCCTCCCCCTCTATGCGCCCCTTCCGCAATATGCAGGCCCTTACTCCCTCGGAGTTTGCCGCACATCTTTCCCCCCTTCTCCCCCCCGTTTTCGCCTCCTCCTCCCCTGACTCTGCTGTCTCTGCTCTCAACGCTTCTCTCTCCTCGACCCTTGACTCTCTTGCCCCCCCCTCTGCTCGCCCCGTCCGCCCCCTCGACCCCCGCCCCTGGCTTACCCCTGCCATCCGCTACCTCCGCTCCTGCGCCCGGGCTGCCGAACGCCTCTGGCGCAAATCCCGCTCCCTCCCTGACTTCCTCCATTACAAATTCTCCCTCTCCTCCCTCTCCTCGGCTATCTCCCTAGCTAGGCAGCGCTATTATGCCTCTAGGATCGAATCTTTCTCCCGCGACCCTCGCCGCCTTTTCTCTACTTTCGACTCCCTTCTCAAACCCCCCTGCCCTCCTCCGCCCTCTTCCCTTGCTGCTCAGGATCTTGCATCGTTCTTCACCTCCAAGATTGACAAGATCCGTCGGGATATTGCCTCCCTCCACCCCCCGCCCCCCTCCCTCCTCGCATCCTTCCCTCCTGCCTCTCTCCAGGAAATCTCTGCTCTTCTCTCTTCATCCAACCCCTCCACCTGCCCCCTTGACCCGATCCCCTCCCGCCTCCTGACCTCTATTGCTCCCACTGTCGCTCCCCCCCTTCTGCATGTTGTCAATCTCTCCCTTTCCACAGGCTCCTTCCCCTCTGCCTTCAAACATGCCACTGTCTCCCCCATCCTCAAAAAGCCTACCCTGGACCCTTTCGATCCCTCTAGTTACCGGCCGGTCTCCCTCCTTCCCTTTGCTTCGAAGCTCCTGGAACGTGTCGTCTACTCCCGCTGCCTGAACCTCCTCTCTGCCAACTCCTCCCTCGACCCTCTCCAGTCCGGCTTCCGCCCCCTCCACTCTACTGAAACTGCCCTGGCCAAGATCACCAATGATCTACTTGTCGCTAAATCGAAGCGCCACTACTCCGTTCTTGTCCTCCTTGACCTCTCTGCTGCCTTTGACACTGTCGACCACTCGCTCCTCTTGGACTCGCTTTACTCTTTGGGCTTCCGTGGCTCTGTCTTTGACTGGTTCTCCTCCTACCTCTCTGACCGCTCCTTTAATGTCTCCCTCCCCGAGTCGACCTCCCCCTCCCTTCCCCTCTCGGTTGGGGTTCCCCAAGGTTCTGTCCTTGGCCCTCTCCTCTTCTCTATCTACACCCGGTCCCTTGGTGAAATTATTGCCTCCCACGGGTTCCAATACCATCTCTATGCTGATGACACCCAACTCTATCTCTCTACCCCCTCTCTCTCCTCCTCTGTCCGCTCACGCCTCGTCGACTGCCTCTCTGATATCTCCGCCTGGATGTCCCGACGCCAACTCAAACTGAACATGGCCAAGACTGAACTCCTCATTTTTCCTCCATCCCCCTCCTCTCCCTCTGACCTGACCGTCTGCATTGATGGGGTCACCATCCGTCCTGTTCTCCGTGCCCGCAGCTTGGGCTTCATTTTTGACACGCACCTCTCCTTTAAACCTTACATTGACTCTGTGGCCAAATCCTGCCGATTCGCTCTCCTCAACATTGCCCGCATTCGCCCCTTTCTATCTGTCTCCTCGGCCAAAATCCTTGTTCATGCCATGGTTATCTCTCGCCTCGACTACTGCAACCTCCTCCTTGCTGGCCTCCCTCGCTCCCACCTGTCCCCCCTTGTGGCGATCCAAAACTCTGCCGCCAAGGTCATTCACTCTGCCCGTCGCTTCGACCATGTGACGCCTCTCCTCCTCTCCCTTCACTGGCTCCCCCTTCCTGAACGTATCCTGTTCAAACTCCTGGTTTTCACGTTCAAATCGCTCCATGACCAAGCTCCCCCTTACCTCTCGGACCTAATCGCCCTACGCGCTCCTGCGCGCGCTCTCCGCTCTTCCGCTGTCCCCTCCCTCGCTCTCCCTCGCTTCTCCTGCTCGCCCAACCGCCTTCGTCCCTTCTCCCTCGCTGCCCCGCATGCCTGGAACTCCCTCCCTGCCGACGTCCGCCTCGCCTCCTCCCTCCGCTCCTTCAAATCCCTCCTCAAGACCCACCTTTTCCATGCTGCCTTTCCCAATGCCCTCTAGTCTTTCCCCTTGCTCTTACTGTCAGCCCTCCTCTGCTGACTGCTGCTACCGACCACCTTGTAACCAAGCCAAGTACACGCACCTGAGACTTCGCATCCGCCTGAATGTTTGTTTGTCTTCTCCCATGTCTCTCCCGCTGTCCCCTCTCCTTGTCTCCCCCTCCTTGTCTTTTAGATTGTAAGCCACAGGTAGGGACCGCAGCTGATTATATGTTCTGTACAGCGCCAGGTTGTTACTGGCGCTTTATAAATGTTTAATAATAATAAATAATAATAATAATTCTACATGCACTTCCAAACCTGCCTAGTGCAAATCCACCTAAAAGAATGGGTTTATCTAGTCTCCACTCAAAGGGAACAGGAACATCAATTGCACAGGACTCAGAAAAAGCAAGAAACAAAGTGACTATTTTTAATATTAGTCTGATAAATAAGAATGAAGACAGGTACATGGTTTGCTGTATTTGGAGGTAAGTGTAAGATGAGGAAAGGGATTTGCTATCGGGAGTTAGTAGACAAAGTACAATAAAGTCAGCTATAACTGTCGGGACTCTGTCTCCATTTATTTTGCTAAGTAGCTGTCTCCAGTCTTTGTTGATGTTGTTTTGCTGATACTTTTTTTAACCAAGTTGTGCTACCAGGACACATTTATACCAGTGCACTAGGTAATTTTTGGTCTTTCTGGAGATCACTATCCTTCCTAATTTGGGAGGGTTTGTACTGCTCAGATAATGGTTTTTATAAGTCTTAGTTATGTGAGAAACGTATTGCATATAGAGGACGTTGTAAAGTACTTATCCATATTAAATATAGAGTCTTGTCACAGGGGGCTGACACTGTTTCCAAGGGCATTTTCCCATGTTAGTCAATACTCATATTCTCAGGTTTGCATTCATAGTCTTTGTAACAAGTCTGCCCCCTTTCCTCCCCCCCCCCCCCCCCCCTTGTGCAGAGGACAGGAGAGAGAGGACCTTTCTTGCTCCCCGGAGAATAGTAGGTTAACCCCACCCACACTGAAACATTACAGTCAGGAGGTGCTGTCCAAGACAGCCGTGCTAGTGGCTCTGAAAGTGGACTGGGAGCTCTCTGCTGATAGGAGCCCTAGTGGTGAAGAACCTGGGGCTGCTGCCAGCAAATTGATGAATACTCCCAAACATCTGCCAGCACATGGGCACTCCCACTATGGAAGTTTATGCATGTTCCCCTCTGTGCCCTTGCAACAGAAATATTCCAACGTTCAGTTGAGCTTGAATCCTGAAGTTTGGTACTTCCTAAGCATTGCTGCTAGAATTGATTTTTTCCTTTATTACAGATGGGTGCACCCCATTAATGCTGGCATCATTGCGTGTGGGCAGCTCTGATATCAGTGACGATGATGAAGAAGATTCTTCAGCAAACATCATAACAGACTTGATTTATCAAGGTGCCAACTTACAGGCCCAAACGGACCGTACTGGAGAGATGGCACTGCACTTAGCAGCACGCTACTCAAGAGCAGATGCAGCAAAACGCTTGCTGGATGCAGGTTCTGATGCTAATGTGCGGGACAACATGGGGCGGACTCCCCTTCATGCAGCAGTGGCAGCTGATGCGCAGGGTGTATTCCAAGTAAGCTTTTCAGAGAATCCAATGTAGGACAGCGTCTAGGTTGAGCTTGTTTGCGCTACAGCTAATCCAAAGCTGTGCTCATCAATATTTAGTGGGCATGTATTGTATACTAGTGTCCCCTTAGCATGTGCAAAATGAAATGGAGGAGCCAGTTTCTTCAGATTTTTAATGTGTATCTTGCATGTTCCAGGATGCAGTATTTCAGCACACATATGGTTATCTCAGTGTGATCTTAATCTCTTTGGGTTCTTTCAAATCTTTCAGTCTCAATCTGTTATTGAATTGAAAAATCATTGCTCTTCCTCTTAGATCTTAATCCGTAACCGAGTGACTGACCTGGATGCTCGGATGAATGATGGAACGACCCCGCTCATTCTGGCTGCACGACTTGCTGTGGAAGGAATGGTGGCAGAGCTGATCAACTGCCACGCAGATGTCAATGCTGTAGATGACCATGGTACAGTGGAACAGAACAGAGTGGGCTTTGGGCATTGAGGCATTCATTGTGAGCTTAAGGGGTTTGGGGAAGGATTTGTGATTTGGGGGTGTTGATTTTTTGTGGCATGGAATGGGAATAAACAGAACTAAAACCTCTAGACTAGTATATTTTACTACAGTCTACTGCACCTATCAAAGTAAACAGGATTGACTATAAACCCACATGAGAGGGTTCTGCATAGTAGCTGCTGCCCCAGAGTGCTGCAGCTGCGTGTGGGCTGTATGGAGGTCATTTGCAGTACATCAAAAGTGACTGGGATATGAATAGGTTGTGCTGAAACTGTCTGCGTTACACATGGAGCATCATAAGGCTATTGTGGTATCTATAGATACATTTTCATTTATGCTACTGTAGCGAGAGCACCTCTTGGGGTGCTGTGCAGAGACTTTCTGCAGTGTCTCTTGTGACTCATTTATTTTTATTTATTTATTTTTATTATTTCGTTAAATTTATTGGCCGCCCCCTCATGCCTACGGCGTTTGCATGTCCTGGGTTGAGAACAAGCAGTGATTGCACCATGTGCTGTGTATAGTACATCACATGGGGGAACGGGGGAATGCATCCTTACCTCACTGAACTGTCCTGAAGCATGTTAAAACTGAAGAGGTTTGCTATGGGTTGCAAAGCTTAATTTGTGCTTCTGCTGCGCTGCAGAGTTACCATGTGCTTTGGGATATTGTTCAGTACCTTTTTTCTGAAGCTGCTAACTTCCCTTATAGGTAAATCTTCTCTTCACTGGGCTGCTGCCGTTAACAATGTGGAGGCAACACTCCTGCTGCTGAAGAATGGAGCTAACAGAGACATGCAGGACAACAAGGTACAGTCTGCAGCACCCATTGGTCATCCTATGCTCTCCCTCCACCTTGCATTTGTTCAGTTTAGAGTTTATTTTTGGGTATTTGCTAATGCTGAATGCTAAAAGGTTTCTCAGTTCACATTTAGCCAACTGGATGACTTCATGTTTTTTAAGATTACCCCTCTCCCAGCAATTCCTGTTTTGATATCAAATCCCCATTATTATTAGTAGTAGTAGTAGTAGTATTTATATAGCACTTTCAATGTTCAAAGTGCTTTACAATTCTTATCTAGTTCACCTTCATAACAGCCCTGTGAGATAGATCAGTATTATTTCCTATTTTACAGATGGGGAACTAAGGCTGAGACAAAGGGTGTTTTCAAACAAGCAAGCCTGTGAGGGGGGTGGGGTATGCTCTGCCACGGAGGGAGCCACACATGTAAACTGTGTGGGGAGCAAATCAAATGGGTAGCTCCCAGCGTGGTTATTGCAGCCACAGAGGCAGCCACTGCACATTTGGCCTGCTTCGCCTGGTGCACTCTGGATTTCCCGGAAGTGCTCCGTGAATGGCTGAGAGTGGGGGCTCCGTGTCTCACAGGAGCACACATCCAGCTGCTCCACTTTCAGACAGGTGGTCAGATCCATGACTCGTGGGTGGCCATGCGAGGTAGCATCTAGTTGGAAAACACCCAAAGTTATTTACCCAAGGCCATACAGCAAGTTCATGCCAAAAAAACAGGAATTGAACCCTGGTTTCCTAGATCTCCAAGTCTAACACCTTATCCACTAAGCTATGTTGACTCCTCATTTACTTCCACTCTTAATTTTCTGAAGTGCTCTCCCTTCTTACATCTTAAAGCATTCATCTGAGCTCCTCCCCCTTTCAGGACCAGATTTTCACTGTTCTGCCTTCCCATGCAGACAGCAGAGCTGGTAGTTAGGCAGTCTTCCTCTTTACTGCAACTGGGATTGTGGGCAGGAGGTAAGCGGGTGAGCAATGAAAGAGTCTCCCTAATTGGAAAGCAAATGGGTTGGGAGTTGCCTTACCTTTAATTTTACTGTTAAGAATATTCTAATTTAGAAAAGAGTAGAACTTTGCTTTCAAACCACTTTTGCTGTTTATGGCTCTTGGCTCCAGCAATGTTTATGGAGCATTATGGATTCTTCAGTATTCACTCTATTATCTTATTAGGGATAGAAGTGAAGTCTATTGGGTAGTAATTGAAAGGAACACTCTCTTTTGTTATCTTCCCAAGTCTCATTTTAAAAAGACAGGTTTTTAGTAATAAATGGAGATAAAGTAGTTCAGATGATCTCTTATTGGACAAACTTCTGTTGGTGAGAGTATGCAAGCTTTCAGGCCACCCAGGGCCCTTCCGCAGACTGGTAACACATAAGGACTAAAGACTGCCCAAGTCCAATGCACTCTCCATTGCGCCACAGAGCCGATTAAAAACTGAGCAATGAAAGCCAGGTATTTACACATGAAAACAAGAAGGTGCTGGCATTTCAAGTAAAAGCTGCAAGCAAGGGTAAATGTAGCCTGTGCAAAACACATCTTAACTTTATTCCATCAGTAACTTAGAATGTGTATTATTTGACTCAGCTGTTTTGCATGCTACATGCTAAGATTTTCCAGTATCCCCTTACTTGCTGTCACAGATCATCCCAGCACTGCCCTAAACCAGCACTAGGTCCCTTATCTCTTACACCAATTGAAACCTGCTTGTTATATTATGTACTAGTACGATTGTCTCTGTATATTGCATACTCAAAATGCAGTGGGAAGTAGGGAAATATTGCCCTTTCTGATAGAGGAATGAAGCCCAAAGAGGAGGTGATCTGCATGAGGTCAGGCAGGAAACTCACGGGACTACTTGGAAGCCCAGTGTTTAGTCAGTGCCATCACCACAGTTCTGAAATTCTTCTCTCTACCTACAGTAAATGATCATACATTGCTGTTGAACTCTTGCACCTTTGTATTTTAGGAGCAGACACCCTTGTTCCTTTCAGCCCGAGAAGGAAGCTTTGAAGCGGCTAAAATCCTGTTAGACCACTTTGCCAATCGGGATATCTCAGACCACATGGACCGCCTCCCATGTGATGTGGCACGGGACCGAATGCACCATGACATCGTGCAGCTTCTGAATGAGTACAACCTGGCTCACAGTCCTGCTGGACATCCTGGCACCATGCTCGCTTCAGGCCTCTCCCCAGTGATTTGTGGCCAGAACAGATCCTTTCTCAATCTGAAACATGCTTCCCTAAGTAAGAAAGCAAAGAAGCCAAGTGTGAAGGGCATGGTACCCATGAATCTCGCCAAAGATACCAAGAGGAGGAGGAAGAAATCTGTGAGCGATAGCAAAGGCCAGTTCTCTGAAAGCTCAGTTACCCTGTCTCCTGTTGACTCTCTGGAATCGCCCCACACTTTTGTCTCTGAAGCAACAACATCCCCTGGGGTTTTGCATTCCTCCCCTAATTCCCTGGTTTCAACTACATCAGTACAAGCTCCCCACAAAATGTCTTTCTCCAGCTTCCATGAAATGGAGCCCTTGGGTCATGGATCTAACACTGTGCTTCCATCTGTCAGCCAACTGTTTTCCCAGCACAGACTTGCCCCTCAAAACAGTGGGCTTGGCCACCTCAGGCCAACAATCGTTTCTACAGAGTGGATGAATCGTATGGAAATGAATGAATCACAGTACAATGAGATGTTTGGCATGGTCCCCCCAGTGGCACCCACTCACACCACTGTTCCTCAGCACAGCAGCCTGCTGCAAGCAGATGGGAAGCCTACGGGAATCCCCAGAGAGTTGCTACCACCTATTATGACTTTTCAGTTGGTTCCTAAAGGGGGCATAAACCAGCAGTCACTGTCACATCAAGCACCGTCAGACTGCACTCAGAATATGGCTGGCCCGCTGGGTTCTGTGTACCAAGTACCAGAGTTGGATCAGCTATCTAGTGCCTCATTTCCCATGGTAGTGATGGCTCAGCAGGATGGACAGATAGCTCAGCCAATCCTCCCAGCCTATCACCCATTCCAGAGCTCAGTAGGAAAGTATCCCACGCCGCCATCACAACACAGCTACACCACCACCACCACCGAGAGGACTCCCAGCCACAACCCGCACTTGCAAGGGGAACACCCATATCTAACTCCATCACCTGAGTCTCCTGATCAGTGGTCTAGTTCTTCCCCGCACTCTGCCTCAGACTGGTCTGATGTGGCAACTAGCCCTGCCCGCAATAGCAACCAGCGAGGGCCTGCAGCACACATGCCAGAGCAACAACGCAGCAACATGCAGGTTTATGCGTGAAGAGTATAAACTGTTAGTTGACTGTCGTACTGATGGTCATCCCAGATGGATATGAAGAATCCTTCCTTTCTCAGTGTTCAAAAAGTCTTAGAAATCCACAGCCTGCTTACCGTTCGAAGGACTGGTTGCTGTAGGCAACCAGTCCGTCTCTAATCTAAGAAGTTGGTGGTGACACTTCCCTAATCTTAGAAGTTGGCAGTAAAGATGTGTAACTTCATGTCTATTTCTGGGGCCAGTGCATCACCACTTCCAACATCGCTCTTCAGGCTTTGCCCCGATTGCTTGTAAATGTCTTCCATCTCCTGAGGGAGTATTCCACCACATAATACATCTAACTGTTTACTTGTATTTGACTTCATCCCAGTACTGCCGTAAACATCCTTCTTTGCTTGCTTTCTGAGCTCACACACAACCACAAAGTTCCCTACCACAAGAAGTTCTCCCCCACCCTCTCACGAAGCAATAGTTATGTATCCATAACACCCTCTCACTGTTAGGCCCTTTCCTAACTCCCTGATAAGCCCACAGCTTGTAAAAATCTATGCATATAGGCCACTGGATGGCAGCAGAAAGAATTCCACTCAGGGTGTTATAACAGCAATGCAATGAAGCAACACTAATCTCTCATCATTGGGGAAAACTGCTGAGCCATCTGTTCACGTAAAGGTGTGTACGCACGCACGCACGCACACACACACACACACACACACCCCAGACCGGGTAAGGGTGCCAAACTGTAGTAAGGACGTGGGGAGTGCACAGAGGGTAAGGACCCCTGCGCAAAGACGGGAATGGGGTGACCAAAGAAGAAAGGGAAATGGAAGAAGGGCAACAGTGCAAACTTAATAGGGAACCAGAGAGTACCACAGGGAAAGCAGTAAGGTAATCAGGCATACAATACAAACACAAGTGAGCAGGAAAGCAGACACGGATGGAGAAAACTCACGGAGACCGGGACACAGCAGTTGACACCAAGGGGAAGGGAGGACAAGAGCAACACATCCTGGAGCAAACAGTGGTGGCAGCAGGAACCAGCAAACCTGAGAGAACCCCAGATAGCCAGCAAGGAAAGAAAGCTTCCCTTGCTCTATAAATACTTGAGGGTGGTGGCCATCTTGGGCATGTGACACAGCCTCTGGTAACCTAGCAACACCTAAACCTACACTTCGGCTTAAAAGAGCCATGCAGCCCTCCTGAGCTGCACTGAGTCCTGACACTTACAAAGGCACATACAGCCTCCTCTTCAGTAACCAAACCCTCTTTTCAGCCCTGCTCCAACACAAGTTCAGAGCCTTTCCCATTGCTCCCTCCGCTTTCCGTATGTACATTCTTAAGCAGGAGTAGGGAAACTTTTCTCTCTCAGGGGCATCTTGAAAATTAGTATAAGCTCTGAGGACCTCATAGCAGTTGAAGGCAGAGGTGCTTAAGGGATGTGCTCAGGAGAAGGGTCCAGATCATTGATCTCTTCCTTGTATCTGTCCCCTATACTTGTGTTTATGCCCTTATCTCTACTCCCTTTACCCTCAACTCCATCTTTCAGTGCTTCAGGACTATGAACTGGATCTAGGGGCCAGATCCAGGAACTGGAAAAGGGTCAAATAAAAGCTAGCCACAGGCCAATTTTGGCCCCCGGGCCTGAGGTTCCCCGTCCCTGTTGTTTAACATTCCAGCTGCCAGCTTCTCTATGAAGCTGCAGTAGTACATCCCTTATCTATAAATTTCACACTCGTCTTCTCTCCCTCCTTCTCCAAGTGCCAGCTACCCAACCCCCTCACCTATCACCAACCATTAACTGGACTCCAACCTTTCTTCAAAAGCTGCCACAGACACCTCTACAGGGCATATTTTAGAAGTGTCAGGTCTTTGTCCCAGCCCTGAGGGGTGCCTTAATTTCCAGAAGACCTGCAAACTTACTGGAGCTTGTTTCACCAGCACACGGATGCTGAGCCTAACTAATATAATTGCACAGCATCTCAAATAAGAGTCAAACATTCTTTATTAAAGTAATGCTTGAATATTGTACTGACAGTATTTTGTCCTGTTACTACTGGCTGATTAAAAAAATTATGTAGGAATCATGTTTTGTCCCTCATGCCAATGGGCTCCTTGGACTCATAGGTATGTTAGGTTTCTGTTTGGAAGGGTCAAGAGCATGCTAATTCTACATGTTCGCTATTCTGCAGAAAAGAGAAACTGCAAATTGCTATTTCCTTGCTATCTTCCAGTTAATGGTACTAGACTTAAAGTCTGGTCTTGTATTCAGTTGAAGTCTGATCTTCAAGTTAAAAAATCTACTTTGATAAACCAGCAGTGTAGATGGATTTATTGACTTTTGGACTCAGATTCTGCAATGTACTTCAGTGTACAGCATGGCTGTGCACTTCTGATGTCACACAAGACTAACAGGATTTACATTGCAGCTTGTTGTAAATGTGATAGTGTTAAAGAAACCAACAATCAATAAGCTTTAGTGCAACAAAATCCTCTTTTCCTTTTGACCAAATCCCTGCACTCTTTTAGTGAGATGCTTTCTTGAAGGGCTCAGGAGAAGCCCTAGGATATGAAGTGTACGTTTCTAGTAATTGCTTTAATTCTACCTCCTCCGGAGAGCCTTACAAACAAACATTCCAAAGAGTGCTCAGTGTTGTCTGCTGCTGTCACCAAAAGACTGGGAGCCACGTTCTCTGAGCAGCAGTGACTCCCCATGTTACCATAAGCAGTGTTTGTTTTTTCCATTGGCACTTTCATAATCTTAGCAAACTAGGAATAAACCACCAATTTCCCCTCATTTCTGACTGGGTTGTGCATGAAGGCAGAGCCTTGGCAGAATCATTTCCTGGCCCATGTTTTTGGGCTTTGTTAACTTTTCTGATTCTTTTGCTCTGATACTTCCTGCAATACATACACACAGCTGCCCAGGCTTGTACTGTGAAATAGATAGAGCTGACTTGGATTTCCAGCTGGGGGTCCTTAACAGTTTTGTTTTGTTTGTTTGAGGGCCTTGGTTTTTAACCAAGACAATAGTATGGTTTAAATGCCAGACAAAGGGCTATTACTTTTTAGCCTTAAGTAAACCGAGTGCCTTGTTTTTGGCAGACGTTTCAACGCCAAATACACTCAAAGCTCAGTTTCACCTCTGGTTTGGGTACTATGGCCTGCTCTGCCTCGTATACTCATAAGGTACTATATCTCCTTGCCATGGTATGTCTATCTAAGATATAGAATAACAGTTAAGCCACAGAATTTTCTTGCAATAGATTAACAGGAAAAAGTGCTTATTTTTACTTTTTTTAAAACAAAATTATTGGAAACAACTATTTTGTTGCTTCAAGATGTGTATATGGAAGCATTTTTATCACCAATAAAAAGTACTTGTCAGCGTCTCTTCTCACTCCGTGATGCCTCATGAAATAACTAGCCTTGTGGCCAGTTCAGCATAGTGTCACTCCCTTTTAACCATGACCTGGGCTGTCCCAATAGTGTAGGACAGTAATCAGACACATCATCACCACCCAATCATAAATCCTTTTGGAATGAAGCATAACTGGTGAGATCTCCAAGGTTCCCCTGGGGCAGTAGATGGTTTGGAAGAGGCCATAAGCTTTTGTCCTCGTTGCCCCACTCACTGGGAGCTACCTTAGGAATCCCTCTTGAAGTGGAAATGCCCCATCCTGGTTGGGGTGTGCACTCTATGCTGTAATACCTGTCCCAGCTTATCTTGCCTGTGGCAGTGGTGGAATAACATGCATCCCATCCTGGTCTCCTCCTTCCTTCTTTTTGCAGCAGTATCTCTGAAATTATGGGAAACAAGGACTGCTGCAAAGAGGCAGTCCTCCTTGGATCTCATTCTGGATGGAAGAATAAGGAGGGTGGGAATGTGACCTTCTCTCCAGAAACCTCCAGGCAGCCCTGTGATGGAATGATGGCAAGAAGCAGCTGAAGACTATTACATGCATGGAGCATAGGCTGGGTCCATAACTTGGTCTCTGATGGAAATTACAGTATGAAGTGCCCTCTAAGCATCAAGCGAGTCTCCTTCAGATGATTCTGTTCTCGCTCATGGGATGTGCAGGTGCAGACCACTTACCTGGGAGCCTTCTCTCAGCAGTCAGTACCCCGGCTGCCTCCAGCATGTTGCTCTGTTCTCAACTGAAGCAGGGTCCATGGGGGAACTGCTCTCTCTTTGTCCCTAGAATCCTAAAAACGCATTTCTAGTACCCCCCTTTTAAAAAACGTTACTTCGGTTCATAGAGTAGATGTTATAGTTAGAAATATAGATAACGTGGTTGTAGACATATAGTATTAATTGTATTTTAAAGAAGAGAGAGTTCAACAGGCCATATTTAAAATGTTGTTTCCTGCAGAGATTGGGCTTCTGGTGATACCCAAAGGATTGCTTTCTTTATTTGGTCACTGACCAACATAGTTAAATGCCTGCAGTGTCTTAAAGAAGCACACTAGAAATCTGAGTGCTTGACTTATGCAGCCATGACACCATGAGTTCTAAAAAAAACAGCTCAATGTCCAAGAATTTGTTAGACCTGAACATAAGAACCTTGCTAATGCGACACTGAGGCTGGCTCATTATAGGGTGTAAGGGTTACGGGGCGAGGGGCATGCAGGATGTGAATGGACGTGGGGTTTGGCATGACAGGATTCAGTGTCAGAGCATGGCGACACAACAGGAGGCAAAGACACAACAGAAGACAAGTGTGGGGGAGTTTTGGGGCAACACAGAGGGAAACCCCCCCAGCGGGGGCAGGGACCCACCAAAGGGGCACACACGCTCCTAGGGGAAGGGGAAGCAGCGGGCTGTGCCGAGGAAAACGCGCCCTCAGGATGGGATAGGGCTATCAGGATGATTAGTCCCTAGCCTGTCTCATCACAGGGCATCTGGGAAATCGCACGCCCTGGTTGCTGCTTATGCTAAGCCACACACACACGGGATCAGGGAAGGGGAAGGAATAAGGTGGGGACCGTGTGGGGAAGGGGGTGAGGAGCCCCAGGGGAGGGGAGCAACGGAATAGGACTTCCACCCTACCGGAGGGCCCAGGTTATAGTGCTCCCCTCCCCCCATGCCCCAAGGGATGCAAGCTTACCTCTGGAATGTACACCAAGCAGTCACTCACCCGCACACACAAGGACACTCTCGGCTCACTCTCACTACCAACCAGACAATATCAACGATACAGGAACAAGGGGGCCAGTCTCACGGGCACAAGGCTCGATCACCAGCAGCGTGGTAAGGCTTCTGCTGGCCTTTTATCCTGGGAGCTGGGGGCGTTGCTGCAGCCGCGCTGAGCAGTGCAGTGGGGGGGGCGTGGCTACCTTCGGCAGTGTTACATCCGGGGCCCCGCCTCCTGTATCGCTGGCAGCTGCGGGGAGTGGCATGGTGCCGGGAGTCTTGGCTGGCAAGGAGCTGGTAGGCGGGGACTTTCCTGGGGAGGCCGGGGACTCCCTGGGTTCCATCACCCTCAGGACGGTTGTGGGGGCCCTGGCTGGGACCAGCTGTTTGTCGGGGCTGCAGGGTTGCACCGAGGCACCTGGAGACATGCGCAGATCTGGTCTACGTGTGTGATTCCTGACAACAAGGTACAACTAGAGGCAAGCAAGAACCAGGACCAAGAGGGGATCAAGACAAAGACTAAGAGCAGGAAGGGTGCAGGGCAGGAACAAGAGCAGGACAAGACAAGGACTGAAAGCACAAGTGGGGGCAAGGCAGGTTCAGAACGGTGACTGGGAGTGCAAGGCAAAGACAAGTGAGTGTGGTGTTCTGCCTAGCTTCCTGTTGCTACCAGCATGCCTTTTATGGCTGCTGGCAGCCAGCCAGGAGAAGGGGCACAAACAAAACAGAAGGTGGGGCAGGGTCAGGACAAGGCAGGGAGGAGACATTGGGGGGGTGTGACTGGGCTGGAGGAAGACTGAGGTGTGACGCTGACAGCCTGGCCACTGCTCCCAAAACCCAGAGGGTGGAGGTTGATGGCCAGGGCCTGACATTGGGATGGGGAGGTGCTCGCTTGTGGTGTTCCAGTTGTGCCATGTCCTGAGCAGTAGTGCATATTGGGTATGTTTGTTTACTGCATACCTGCTTCATCATCTATGATAGTATATTGTCTTCTAGCACTCCTCCTTCAACCTCCATGTTCTGTGACTGACTTAATTGCTAATAATTGTAACTAATCCAGGGCTTACTATGTGCCAGGGCTTGCCAGGACTCAGCCCTGGCACCAGACCCAGTCACTGCTGCTGCTCTGCAAATCCTTCTCCACAGCTGGGTTCAGCTTCAGCCCCCAGGAGAAGGGTTGGGGATGATTGGCAGCACCAGTCAATTGACAGTGGCAGCACCACCCGCAGCCCTGACTTCTATCAAGCTTATTCTGAACCTGAGTAAGAGCAGACAAATTAAGGACAGGAAAGCTCCACTAGCTCCTCTGAATTACCACCCATAGTTCTAGGATGTCAGACTCGTACTGGGGTCTGGGGTGAGTATTTGCAGGATCAGGGCTCAATTCAAAAAGTCCCAGCAGGATCAGGGCTAACAAGGGGTGAACTCTCACGTAACTGATGCCCACAGGGCCCGGCATGCTGTATATACAGCCCTGGATGATCGCCAGATCACTGTTGCGTGTGACTGAGACACTCCCAAGTTGCAGCCCTGCTTCAAACTCTGATCTGACAAATCCCACTAGTGACGCAGAGGTACTAGCCACTGGCATCAGGGTCCACAAGGCACCAGTGTTCAAGACCTGGTCCCTTACATAGGGTTTAGGTCAGACCTGAGCCCTGGCACCTATCTTACAAGTTAAGCAATGATAATGACATGGTGAAGCATCTACCTGCGATTAATAATCTTTAGGGAGACAAAAGTTACCAAGACCAGTGGCCACCATTCATTGGTTTGCTCTTTGCCTGTCTTTACTGCATACCACCACCATTACAACAGAAACTTGTCAGAGGTAAGAGAGAGCTACAGAGACTGGATTCAGTGAAGCCTAGAACAGGATACTCTGTCTCCCAGGGGACTTCCAAAGCTCCTTTCAGCAGGCAGAAGGTCCTTGCTTGGATGTCATTTGGCCTGCTGCAAGAGTGTGGTTGGAGGAGGACACGTCAGCACTCTTGCTTCAGATATATAAGCCCTTAATGTTGCCAACTGGGGCTGCAAGATTAATTCTTTGAATTGGCTCTTCCTCAAAAAGTGTCTCCAGCCTCAATATTTCATGGAGATACTGTAGGAAATACCATACCAAATGCCATCAGCTTGCATTGCCAGGCTCGAGGAGGAATGAGCGAGTTTGTTTTTTAATTCAGAGTGATGCCACAATAAGCCAGGAAGGCTGGAGTGCACTGGGTATCCCAGCTCTTCTCCACTGGAATAGGTTAAAAGAAAAACTCATGGGGACCATCAGAAACTCACTTTGCTTATGTGTTTTGGTCTGGGCCACAATGCAGATGCTCAAGGACACTAACCAGGCTGGGCTGACAGTGTTCTCCTGTCTGGGTAGCTGGAAGATGTGTACTGGAATGGCTACAAAGATACACCTGCGTCAGTACTGGGTGCTGGAACTGACAGGCTCTGAGACTCAGGCCAATGGTCTTGTGTGTCCCAGCCAGTGAGTTCCTGTTATAAGCACTGACTCAGGTGGCTGAGACACTGCTCACCTGATGCAAGAATGTGCAGGAGAGTTGGTGGCTTGAATGGCTTTCAGGGCCCATCTGGAGGCCAGAAGCCATTGGAGCCCCTGGCTTTGTTGCAGCATAGGGCAAGCTGCAGTTAGCACTTAACTTTCAAATGCTAGTAGCTCCAATTGTAATGTCCACAGATACATCCTACCTGTGGAGAGAGAGTGTATATCAGGGCACACAATGTGTCCTAGGACAACAGGCGTGGGGTGTTCTGGAGGAGACTGGCCTGGAGTACAACTGGGAGACTTCACAGCTTCAGTGGGACTCCCCGTACGAGGGCACAGAGACTGGATCTAAGGGGCAGTGAGGGGCTAGTAGACACCCAGGTACACTGCTTCACTGTCCTTCAGAGAGTAGTTGTGGCTGCAGCAGTGACCTTGGCAGTTGACAGTGGCAGAGTCCTCCTGCTAGACCTTTGTCAAAAGCTCCAGAGCCTTTGGCTCAGGCCAAGTTTTGACTGGGGGAAGATTTATTCTTGTGGGGAAAACATGAATTAGAGGAAGTTGCTCCAGGTGAAGCTCTCTGTCATTTTGAGCTGTGCAATCATCTCCAGCCATGCCCCACCTGCAGGGAAACTGAGCAGCAAATCTAGAGGGAAAGCATGACTCCTTCCCACCAGAGTGAAGTGTGCCTGGGATTGTTAAAATAGCTCCCCATCTGTCCCTGAGCCTTGATTAAGTCTGTGAATGCCTTACTACACAGAGTCTAGAGAGAGAGAGAGAGAGAGTAGTTCTTTGAATGACTCCATGATTCTCACTTATGGGATCATGACATCACGTGATGCCCTTTGGCGTTCCAGATTGCCTGTCCCTTTAAGAGTAGTTCCCCGGGAGATCCTCCTGGACAGCCAGTAAGACTGTAAGGTTAGATCCCCGCCACTACCAGTAGGAGACAGACTTCCTGATTTTTCCTGGAGCATGCTCAGTGGGGATCTAGCCCCTAAATTCCAGTTGTTTGTCTGCCTTCACACTGGTAGGATGCAGGCTAGCAGCCTCCGTCACAGGACGGATTTTGCAGGCAGCTTAGAAAATTTAGAAGATTGCAGGACACTTAGAATAGCCTGTAGGTGCCAGGGAGGGAGGAACTCTCTCCCTGTTCACCCCCTTCCTATAGAAAGGGATAGGAGGTTCCAGATCCAGGGGGCCCCCTCTTCAACTGGTGCGGGGGCCACACAGAGTGGACTTAGCAGTGGCCCAGGGGCTCTGTCTACTGGTCCCCTGGGACCTATTCCTATTCCGGCCAGAAGAGACACCAGACCGCACCAGCGGCACAGAGCCCGACAGCGCCAGCACCCACCTGGCTCTGGAGCAGGAAGACAGGCAAGTCCCCAGCTCCCTATCCCCTAGCAGGCCGCTCGGAGGTCCAGTAGCACGGGAGTTCCCTACAACCGGTCCCAGACTCACTGCCCACCAAGCAGCAGCTCCCAGATGAAACCAAAACCACAGCTGGCCCCTACAGGCTCATCTGCCCTGGCGGGCAGCATCAAGCTTGGCCCCAGCTCGCTCCCTTCCCACAGGCCACTCAGAAAAGTGGCAGCAGGGAAAACGAAACCAAAAGGGAAGCAACCAGCCCTAAGATGGCCACCACAAGGAGATTGGTGGCAGCGGCAGACACAGGTGCAGCAACGGACCAGGCAGCATCCACAACAACAGTACGCCCTCTGCATGCCGCATCCCTTGTCCCAGACCCACATATGGAGGTACTTAAAGAAGTTTTACAGGAGTTAAAGTGCGACAAACGCAAGAGATGTCCTGCTAAGCCCAAGGGAAAACCTTGCCTCTACAAGGGGCACTCTAAGGGCGCTGGCAAAGGCAAGCTTCCCCTGCCCAAGAAGTCCCACAAGGTTCCTTAGACCTCTAGACTCCTCTCCTTCAGTGGCAGCCTCAGAGGAGGTGCTATCCATTCACTCCTCCAAAGAGGAAGAGACCTCAGCTAGGGGGAAGAAAAAAGGGGGAAAGGCCCCTGTCAGACCAGTAAATGATGAGGAGGATGAAGCTTCAGAGGCCCAGGCCTCAGAGGAACCTGGGATTGAAGTTTCCTCAGATCCAGACAGGGAGTTTCCCAGCAAATACAGAGACCAGAACTTTGAACTGGTCATAAAGGTCCTTCACCTCAGAGTGAAAAAAGACAAATGCAACTCCTCAGAGTCATCAGAGGATGAGCCAGAGAGAGAGAGTACATCCCAAGACCTAGATCCAGGGACGGGGATGGTCCTACAGAAGGCATATGAAAAAATCATTTAAAAGGAATGGTAGAAAGTATAATAATTAAAAAAATTAAAAGGAATTGCAGCTCCCCAACAGGGCTCGCAAGATGAATAAAACTCAGGAATCCCTCTACTCACTCACTAAGAGCAAGGAGGCTGTCCTTGCCACCCCCAAAGTAGATGCCACAACAGTATCCCTTGCAAAGAACTCTGTTTTCCCCACCAAGGGTGAATGCTACCCCAGGGACCCTACTGACAAGGGAATAGAGGACAACCTAAGGAGACTTTTTGAGTAAGTATCCTCAGTCATCAAAATGGCTACTATCACCTCCTACTTTTCTAGGGCACTTATGACATGGGTCAAGCGAGCCAGAGACCCTCAGGTCTCAGTGAAAATGACAAGGATCTTATCAACCAGAATTCAGTTGGCATATGCCTTTATAGCAGACTTCACTGATATCCTCTACTGGGCAGCATGAGCGGTGGCATCCAACGTAGCAGCCCGCCACCATCTCTGACTAAGGTACTGGAAAGGGGACAACACAGGCAAAAACACCTGGCAGGGGAGGCTTTCCAAGGGGACAAACTCTTTGGGGTCTGCCTGGACATGGTCCTTGCAGACGCTGTAGATGCGGACCTCGCAGACGTGGTCCAAAAGACAAACCTTGTAAAGCTTTGGAATTTCAAAAAAGCCTTTTCGTCCCTTCAGTAAAGGCTACTCTCCAGTAGGTGGCACCAGACAACCTTTCTATCTTTACAGAGGAAAGCAGCAGAAATACAAGCCTAGATGGTACAAACAAAAGGGATCCAGGAACAGATCATCGCAGGGCTCTGGACACCCCAAAACTGATGCATGACTATGGGGCCTGCCCCCCTCAGGACCCTGCAACCCTAAGGAGGCAGACTGCAGCTGTTTGCAGAAAAATGGCTGCACTCCACCTCGGATGCATAGGTCCTCCAAACCATACAGAGGGGATACATAATAGAGTTCTCACACGTCCCTCAAAACTCCTACTGTGTCTCGCTGGTCTCAAGCAATCTAAACAAGCACGTCACAATGCAAACAGAAATAGACAGACTCAGATCCATCAGAGCCATAAAGCCAGTACTACATCATGAAAAGGGGTCCAGACTTTACTTCATCCTGTCCCTCATCCCCAAAAACTCAGAGGAATGGTGAGCAGTCCTCTGCCCCAAAATCCTGAACCAGTCCGTCAAAGTCCAAAAGTTCAAGATGGAAACCCTTCATTCCATCCCCACAGCGATCTCCAAAGACGAGTGGTTGACATTCCTCAACCTCAAAGAAGCGTACTTGCATGTGCCCATCCTTCAGGCACACAGATGGTGGCTCAGGTTCATGTATGCCCAACAACACTGGCAGTACACGGCCCTGCCTTTCGGCCTTGCCACCTCATTCAGGACATTTATGAAGGTCCTGATCTCTCTCATTGCAAATATACAGAGGGAGGGCATCAGAATCCATCCATAATTCAATGACATCCTCATACAATCACCAAAAGTGAAAATGGATGTACACAGAACCATTGAGTACCTTCAGGACCACGGCTTCATCATCAACCTGAAAATGAGCCACCTTGCACCCTCACAGGTTCTGAAACACCGGGGGGTAATCTTAAACACCAACAGATACAAGATTTTTCTCACAGCACAGTGACAAGAAAAACTGCAAGGCCTGGTCGGACAAATCTCAATGACCTGCAAGTCTGGATTGAAGTCACTTGTCAGCCTGCTGGGCACCATGATCTCCTCCCTGGGAATCCTGCATTGGGCCAGATTCCATGGCAGACCGTTGCAACGGTTCCTGCTCCCATGGCAAGACCACCTGGCACAGGGAAGAAATCGATGGATCACAATCCCTGCATCACTGAAAGAATCCTTCTGCTGGTGGACAAAGAGGGACTGCTTCCAATCAAGCATCCCACTCTCTGATCCCGACAGTGACGACAAACGCAAGCATTCTAGGCTGGGGAGTGCACTCCCAGGGCAAGGCTGTCCAAGGCAAGTGGCTCGCATGGGAGTGAAACCACCAGGTAAACTGGCTGGAGCTCCGTGCAATTTATCTAGCCCTGAAAGGCCTAGCTACAGTTCTCCGAGGAAAACATGTTCTTGTCTGCACGGACAACACAGTAGCAAAGGGGTACATCAAACACCAAGGGGGCTCTTGCTCCGAATCCCTCCATCAGCAGGCAACAGTTCTCATCAGGTGTGCAGTAAACAACCTGAAGTCCCTGAGGGCAGTCCATATCAAAGGAAAAATGAACACTCAGGCAGATTGGCTAAGCTGGGAAAAGATTGACCCTGGAGAGTGGGCTGTCAGCCCAACAGCATTTGAGACCATAGTCAGGACCTTTGGCCACCCAGTGATTGACCTGTTCGCATCACCGACAATTCAAAGACCAATCTCTTCATCTCCTGATTCTTGGACCGCCAAGCAGCAGCATTCAACACCCTGAACCTGTCCTGGCCGCCAGGACTCACATACGCATTCTCACCATTCCCCCTCATAGGCAGGACAGTGGCAAAGATCAAGAAGGAGCAGGCTGCCACCATACTGATCGCCCCCTACTGGTGGAGGCAACCGTGGTTTGCGGACATTCAAGACCTGAGATCAGAAATGTCCCTCCCGCTTCCAGAAGTCCCCGACCTCCTGACACAGGGGCCTCTCCTTCATGACAACCCTAAAACTAACAGCATGGAAATTGAAAGGAGGCCGCTGAGGAAGCTGAGCTACTCTCAGCAAGTCCTCAACACCATGCTACAGTCTAGGCGACCAATCATGAAATGCATATACCAGAGAACCTGGGTTACCTTTGCCAGATGGTATGATAACAGGGCTGTTAGGCCAGCTGGGGCTCCCATTAGGGTTATCCTAGATTTCCTGCAAGTGGGGCTGGATAAGGGGTTAAAGCCCCACACACTTACAAAGGCAGGTGGCAGCCCTGAATAGCATGCTCTGCACTGTCAAGGACTGCAAGGTAGCTAGACACCCTCATATCATCTGCTTTTTGAAGGCATCAAGAGTTTAAGCCCGGATTGCATTGCGACCCCTGTGGTCGGCCGGGGGCGCCTGACTCGAAGTCCCCTGGGTTGCCCGGGTGGTGATGATGGGGAGGACGTTCTCGGTGGCCACTCCTAGGCTGTGGACCTCCCTTCCGATGGAGGCCTGCCTGGCCCCGGACCTCCCCTCTTTCTGTAGACAGTGTAAGACCTGGCTGTTCTGCCGGGCCTTTGGAGAGGGAGACGGGTGTGGAATTCTGCCCTTTTAGTTCTTTTTAACCTTTTAAATGTTTTAATTATATTTTATGTGTGTTTTTATTGATGCTTGTAAACTGCCCCGAGCTGCTCTCGAGCAGGAAGGGGCGGGGTATAAAGCTAATAAAATAAAATAAAAATAAATCTCTCCCCTGGTGGTGCACCGATTCCCCACATGGAATCTGAATCTAGTCTTGAAGGCCCTAACCAAAATATCTTTTGAATCTCTCAGAGAGGTCTCCCTTTATTATTTGTCCCTCAAACTCACCTTTCTCATAGGTATCACCTTGGCTTGGAGGGTCTCTGAACTCCGTGCCCTATCCATGAACCCCTCCTTCTGCTCCTTTAAGGAGTCTTTAGGCTGGACCAAGCCTTTTGCCCCAAAGTGAACAAGAGGTGGTTCTCCCCTCCTTTTGCCCCAAGCTGACTCACCCACAGGAATGAGTCTGGCACAAGCTTGATGTAAGGAGGACGCTAAAGGTATACCTAGACAATACGGCCCCCTTCAAAAAGTCATCAGCCCTTTTTGTGGTTTATAGTCTTCAGAGGAAAGGCATGGGGACATCCAAAGTGGTAATTGTGCGCTGGATGACCCTCTGCATTACAGAAGCTTACAAGGCAGAGGGCAAGTCTCCCTCTCGGGGGGTCTTCGCTGATTTCTTGAGAGGACCGGCCACCTCACAGGCCTTTAGAAATTTAGCCTCCTGCAGGGAAATCTGTCGTGCAGCGACTTGGTCTTCAGTGCACACTTTTACGAGGCACTACAAGATCCTGCTACACAAATCAGCTGAAGTGGCTTTTGGGAGGAGAGTGGTCCAGACGGTGCTATGATGGGTCTCCTTGATGACTCTGTCTCACTGGACACCTCTCTCTCTCCATTCCCCTCCCCTCTTGTCTATTTCACGATTGGGACACCACTTTGGAACATCCCTACAGTTTTAGTGGCCATCCAGGAGAATCTCTCAGGAGAAAGGAAAATTGGGTTCTTGTGAATTTTCCTTCTATGAGCTATCCTCCTGGATGGCCAGTCCCACCTGGAGTGAGAGGTAACTAGTGTCCACTTCTACCCTAGGACCACACCCCGTTGGGAGTGG
The DNA here is from genome assembly GCA_003113815.1 of Sphenodon punctatus. Taxonomy (NCBI): domain Eukaryota; kingdom Metazoa; phylum Chordata; class Lepidosauria; order Sphenodontia; family Sphenodontidae; genus Sphenodon; species Sphenodon punctatus. The sequence continues at coordinate 5,584,922 of QEPC01005805.1, forward strand.
CAGCAGGGAGTTTCGACCTGGGGTTTACGGTTCTTGTCAGGTTTTTTCTAGTTAAAGAAAATTTTCCAGTTCAGCATAGGTTAAACAGTGTGAAGTTAAAGTTTGAAAACATTGCAGCTTAGGGGTTAGATTCCCACTGAGCATGCTCCAGGAAAAATCAGGAAGTCAAATTTAAATGTATTTATTATTTAACGTGACCAAAGGTCATTGTCATAACGATACAAACGTATAATTTACAGGCCTACATTAATACAAAGAATAACTATTTTATTACATAAACCACAAACATGAATGGATTTTAAGAGCTCTAAGTGATCACTTACTAAATAAAATTTATACTCTAAAAACAGCTTGTGATCATGGATGGCCTGGATGAGAAATTGGGCCACCATTTTAACATCTTTAACCCTAGCACCTGAAAGAAGGACTTCCAACAGCTCTAAATCAGATCTTCCTGAGAATTTTACCAAGAGAGGTAAGATAAATGTTTCCCTGATTTGGTCATACACATGGCAATATAATATTAGATGTTGGGTAGATTCCGTAACCAGGTGTTCGTAAGGGCATAAGCGTTCGTCGTAGGGAACCCCTGCTAATCTGCCCACCATAACATTGGTAGGAAGGGAATTTGTCCTTGTGCAAAAATAAAGGTACCTTGCATGTGCAGATGTAATTTTAGTGAGATACTCTGCTATTTGACCTCTATTGGGGAGCCACTGTGGGTACCCCTTCAAACAAGAGGTTTCCCTTATGGCCGCAATTTCCATTTGGTAGAATACATCCTCCAAGCGGTCCTGAGCCGTCGCCTTGGCCCAACGGAGCCTTTTCCCCTTAAAATAGGACAGTCCAAAACCTAATTTCTGGAAATGGTCTATCATCGCCAGGGTCCAATTACACTCAAACGAGTCGGCCTTTACTAGCGCGAGCAAGCCCGCTCGTGGGGAGTTATTAATTTTAAACCATAGATTTAAACCTGCCATAAGCCAGGTGGAGTGTCTAAAGCTAATTTGCCCAGTCTCTAGCCTGAGGATACTATTTGGGACACAGCGAGGTGCCCTAAGTATACCTCCGAGGAACTGCGCTTGGATTAAGTCAATATTAGTCGACACTAGTGGAACCCACAGCGCTGCCCCGTAAAGAAATTTTGCTTTTGTTTTACTATTAAATACTTTTAGTACCATGTCTAGCCTAGTACCTACTGCTCTCGCAAAATAATTTCGTAGGGTGAGGGAAATACCCTTTGCTGCCGGTGTTTGTATTTTTAAATGTTCCTTCCAGCTCCCTGTGACAAAAAAATTTAGCCCCAAATATTTGAAAATTTTTACTTGGGCCAAGAGATGACCGTTCATCGTCCAATTATATACCCACTTTTCATTTGAGAAAACCACAACTTTAGATTTAGTGTAATTTATAGTTAAGGAGTTCCTGGCACAGTAATCGGCAAAAGCCTTCAGCTGCCGGGAGAGGCCAATCCGAGTCTGTGCCATTAGGGCCAAATCATCGGCAAACAGCAAGCACCCCACTGGGCACTCTGCCAATTTTGGCGGAAAATAATCATATTGAGTGACCTCAGGTACCACATCATTTATAAATAAGTTGAATAGGGCAGGGGCCAAAATACACCCCTGCCTTACTCCAGTTGTAGTTGTGACCTGATCTGTGTCCCATCCTATCTATTTTTATAGCCATTGAAGACTGCTCATGCAATTTTTGAATTAGGGTAAAAAGTAGAATATCCATATTTAAGGCCCTCAACTTATCCCACAGATGCTTCCTATTAACCAAATCGAATGCCGATCTTAAATCAAGAAAGGCAACGAAGAAGCTGCCATTGCATGCTTTATATTTTTCAGCTAAGTGCTGGGGAATTAAACATTGCTCAATAGTAGATTGCTGAGCCTGGAACCCAGCTTGTTCCGGGGCCAAGATATCATTCTGGGCCATCCAGTCTTCTAGTTTCTTAGCCAGAAATTTGGCATAGATTTTTGCAATGACACTTAAACTAATAGGTCTGTAATTCCCTGGGTCAGTTCGAGAACCCCTCTTATAAATCGGGGTTATTATGACCCTACCCCAGCCCCTGGGTAAAACACCAGACCGATTTATCGCCGTAAAAAGGATCGCCAAATTGTTGGCCCACCAGTCCTTGGTGTGCCTTCAATAGATCAATTTGAACCAAGTCAGGCCCTGCAGCTTTCCTTGACTTAAAGGAGTCTATTATTAATTTCACTTCCTCTTTTATGACAAGTGGCCAGCTATGGGATAGTTTGAAATCAATTGGGTCACTAGGATTGGGGGGGATCTTTAGCATAAGTGGCTAACAGAAATTCCTCCCATTTATCTTTTATAATGGGGCACTCTAGTGTCCCGGTCCTTTTCTTTGTTGCGCTGTTAATTATCCTCCAAAATACTCGTGAGTTGTTGCATTGACTAGCCTCTAATAGCTTGAACCATTGAGCCTGCTGATGCTTACATTTCTTTACTTTGATTAGGTGTTTGTAATAGTTCTTAGTTGTAACATATTGTGTCCACTGTGAGGTCTTACTACATTGCCGGTAGGTCCTATACTGTTTTGTGCATTCCCTCCTTGCTTCCCTACATTCTGCGTCATACCATACCACATTCTTACCTCTACTATACGGTCCTCTCCTGGGCACTAAATCCTTTAGGTGGAGGTAAAGGGACTGGGCTACTTGGTTATAATATTCTACAATCACACCGGGATCGAGGTCACCAGCCAAGATGGATGATCAGTCAAGTGCCTTCTCCTTCATAAGGTTCTCCACTGCCTGCGCTATCTTTCCGCTCCATTTGACCGAATTATGGATCCCTGCATGAATCAAGTCATGTTCTTGTCTTTGTGGATCAAACTTTTGGCCACCAAATTGAAAAGTAAGTGATAGAGGCAAATGGTCCCCTAATGGGTATGGAACCACAGCAAAATTGACCAAATAGGCCAAGGTGTTATATGACACCACTGCATACTCAACCACGCTTGCTCCTTGATGCCCAATGAAGGTAAATTTCCCTGCTGGATCATTAAATCCTGATCCATTCAGAACATATAGTTGTAAGGCTCTCAGCATATTGACTAGCCTGAGTTCAGTGGAGTTTATGGTACAATCCTTTGAGACTCTAGGTTTTAGCCATGAACGAATAGCAAAAGGAGTCACCCCATACTCCTCCAGGGCCGCATCGTCTTGACCCAGCCTAGCATTCAAATCTCCTGCAAATAAAACTAAAGCCCGTGGATATTGAACAATGAGATTCTCAATCAATTCCTCTACGACTAGCCATCTTCTAGGATCATATGACCCAGCATTAATCAGGGGTATATATGTTACCAAAAGAATGATCTGTGCCTCATCAATCTTCAGTATTAAACCAATTGTAGCTGGAGGTTGTTTAATAACTGAGAGCACTATGGGGGCCAGGGATTCGAGGATCAAACAGCCCACCACAACTTCTGGTCTCCCCCTAGCATTGTATTGTATGGCTGGTAAATCAAAAGCTATATAGTGTGCCAAGGATAAATGTTCCTTTGCCCAAGTCTCAACTAGCAGAATTATATGATACCTTCTAATCAATGATGTAAATTCCTTATTTGTCTGGTGAGCCTGCCAACCTGCCAAGTTCCAAATGCACACTTTAATCTGATTAGGCTCCCTAGAGTGACCAAGTCATGATGTACATTCTTGTTCCAGACTTATCTCCCTTTCCTCAGTTGTTTTATCACCTAACTCCAGCTGATGTTTTGCCTGCCCCTCTACGATCTTTTCACCTTCTACCAGTGTAGACAATAGCTGAGTATTCCCCCTGGTCTGATTTGTCACTTCTACCCCCTGCTGTGTCTCTTGGGTACATCTCGAGTCATCCTTGGGCCTAGTCCCGTGCGATGCTAGATTCAATAGGCGAGAGGAGACTGGAACATCAGTAGCAGCCCTAAAAGACCTTCTAGCCAATTTAGTGAGGTTTGGATTTACCTGTGCCACCTCCTTCTCGAGAGGCACCTCTTTCTGTGCCGGATCTATGCCTCCTCCTGAAGCAACTCCCCACCCTGGCTGGGACATTTTTGTCTTTAAGTATACACTGGATATAAACCCCCCAAGATGAAAAGAGTCTTCTGTATGTTTGAAGGCTCTTTACTATATCCGCAGAGCAAAAATGAATAACTAACCTCTGCTCCTTTCCGTTCAATGGGAGCAGTGTGAAATACTTTATATGATGTCGTGGGACCTTATATTCTAGTATATTAGACAAATGGGTCAAAATGAGCAATTTTGAATTCCATTTTGGCCAGAAGCCTGATGGTAGCGGTAAGATATTAAACAGTAGGGCCCTGTAATCAACTTTAGGGGGCTCCTTCCCTCCCACTTACCACCCTTTTCTCTTTGTCCTGACGAGTGGCCCTGTAATTCCTTGCTCGAATTCACCATTGTCTGGCAGGATAATGAGGCAACTACTACCGAATCTAAAACCTTCCCTTTCTCTCTTCCCCCCCCCCTTTCTCTTACTCCCANCCCCCCCCCCGCCCTTCAAGATTTCCATACTTGGAGTCAAAGCTATCTGCGATTTTTGATGTACTGGGAGGAGGAGAGAAATCTCTTCAAATATGGCTAGAAACTTATTGGTAAATTCCTTCATAATTATCCTCATTTTCTCCACAGCTTCTGTTACTATCCGCACCTCAGAGTCTCTTATGGCTCGTTGATGTTATCTAATGTGCTGTCCATCGCTAGTCCATAAGACTTGCATACAGTTTTAGGGGTACTAAGTTGGATATATTCATTATAGGGCTGCCAATCCCTGAAAAGGGTTTGAGTGAGGACCTATCTTGAGGGCTTGGGTTCTCCCTCTCAGCAGAGGTTCGAGTCGGAGTATCCATTGTCAAAAACTTGCCCATTTTTAGCTGTTTAACCAAGGCTCACACCCGTGTAATCATCCCCTCACAGTCCGATGGTTTTGCTCTTGGCATTACAGATTGGATCTTACAGAAAGGATCAGTAAATTTCTTAGATATCAATTTCCATCTACAGGGCAGAAAGAATTTGCCATATCAGACCTACCACCCCTCCTATATAACTGAAGCTAAACAGAAACACGTTTCCTTTACCCCCGCCGGCCTGCTCACCTAAGGCCGTGCCTTTGCACGTGACGCCCTTAGGCGCAATGCCCCACGGTGCGCACCTCTGGTGCCGCCAAAGGCGCTATCGCACCTTTATAGCTCCAAGTCCGGGTGCTTCCACAGCTAGCTCCGCCCCTCCTCACGCAGGTGTTCCCACTGACATCTTTCAGGCTGTATTCCCCCATGCTGGCTATTAGTTAGGGAGCACAGTGTCAGTCTAGGAGCATTCTGCCCCCCTCTAAGAGTACCTGGGTTGTTGATTAGTCTCTGCTGACCACTCAGGCGCTTTTCCCTCTCTCTCATCAGGATGTCTGCCTCCTACTGGTAGTGGCGGGAATTAGGACTGTAGAGAAATTCCACAGTGGCAGCAAATACCGACGGAAACCCCTCTTCCGCACATTGCAGCACGGTTTGGTAGACACAGCTTTCCGAGGCCGCGGGAACGGCTTTCCGCTAATGGTGCCGCAGTATTTTGGCCGCACAGCAGAAAGCAGCAGCTCTGCGGATTTGAAGAGGATGCGGCACCAACTCCCCTTTCCATTGATCGCATCATTACAGCATGTTTCCGCCGCCCTGAAATACTCGGTACCGCGATACTTGGCGCAATGAGATCAAACTCTCGGACCTGTGTTGACAGACACCCGCCTGGCCAATTTTATTGGCTAATTCTTTCTCAGAGAGACATGTCCCACCTTCACCATTCAGTATAAATAGGTCTGTTTGTCACCTTATTCTCTCCCTTGATCCCAAATCGCAGTGAGAGTGAGTG
>QEPC01005805.1:5595462-5612211 GCA_003113815.1 Sphenodon punctatus
CTTTTAATGACACATTAGATCATCTTAGAAGAGCAGTAGCAGTTTTCAATCCTTACTCACTTTGGGGGGCTGAGAGAGGACTGGTCTTTAGATTCCAGCTAAACTAGGGGCAGGAAGACAAGAAACTAAGCAATGAGTGTAACACTGACATTCCATTACAGCAAGCTAAAACTAAAAAAAAACCCGACATCATGTGTTGAGCTTTGAGATGGATTTAGGAAGTGGTCTCTGGAGGACTGGCCACCTTAGGTGGGTGGGTGGCGAGGACTTTGATAGCCATTCCACTCACAGGAATGACTGAGAGTCATTCCTCATTCTGAAACATACCTTCCCCCACACACTCAAAGTCAGAGATGTGTTGTTAAGATAACATACACTGCAGCTGGGCTACTCCCCTGGGCCAGCCTTTTTAGGCTGAGTCTTATGTGTCTGTGTGAGTCATTCACTCAGCTCAGACTTGCCCGGAGGGTGGGGGAGGGGACGGTTGGCTAGCTACCTGGCTACTAGTAGTGAACAAACAGTTTCCTCCTAACTCTTTGAGGTGGGGGCAGGGCACTCTGAGACTTCACAACAATAACATTCAACTTCAGTCCATTCAACTCCCCTCCCTCCTAATAACTGGTACTGCATCACTGGATGGCTGGAGTGGCAACAAGTTCAACTTCAAGTTGTTTGTAAAACAGTCTTGGCTGGGGGTGGAGGGAACAGTTGTCTAGTGCATGCAGAGCAGACCTGGATGGCAAGTTTGAAAACAGACTGAAACAAATAAATACTAGTTATTATTTATTGAATGGTTCTTGAATGGCAGCATGGTTTAGATAAGAAGCTGAATTTGTGTGGTTACACTGGGATACAAGAGTAACAACATACATTATGAAAAACAAAAATTATAATCGCCCTTTCATTGTGTAACATTGATCTCCCTCCATGCACTTCCCTCCCAAGTCCTTGACTCCTTCCTCCCTCACAAGTTCAAACAGCCTACTGCACTGCTGCACTGCACTGGAGCGCAGTGCAGTAATCAAATAAGTTTGAAATCAATAACTGTCTCGTCTGGGGAGGGGGAACATGATAAGGACCCATGGTCACAGTGTCACCCACGGGTGGTTGGTGGGGGTGGCACCGGCACGGGCACAGGAGGAATCACAGCTGTAGTAGGAAAGCACTGGAGGAAGCCGTGGTGGAGTGGAGTGGACATCATGGAGGAGGCGGGCAGCGACCCACGGCAACAGGACGGAGGCGGGAGCACACAGCGGGGCCAGCCGCACCGAGGGCATGGAAGGCACAGGGGACCTCACAGGCACAGCCAGCTGCAGGGGGCCAAGAAGGGGCCAGGGGTTGGGCGGCCCGCCAGGTGCATGTAGTGGGGCCACTGCAGCATGCCCCGACGGTATTCCAGCTCAGACACGTAGTACGCCAGGTAGTACGCCTCGAAGGGATTCAGCATTGCCAGCCCCACCTGCACATCGGATCGAGAGCACACCCCATCCAGCGCCATCAGCTCTGCCGCGGTGGGCTCTGGCAAGACATAGTCAGAATCTGGGGGCCACAGAAGGTGACCCAGCTCCAACAGGCGGTGATAGACCACACCACGTGTCCGCTGGTACCCATGGACACAGTCAAAGAAGGACACGGCCAGGGAAGGGCCCCCCTCCACCAGACAGGCTGTGAAGGAGGACATGATACACACAAACAGAGCGAACACGGTCTCTGCCGCGGACCACACCACATGCGAGCACATCATCTCCGGGATGCGACCATTGGGAAAGGGACAGAGGCCTAGTGTCTCCGCATGCAGCTGGCAGTCGCAGGCGCTCAACTCATACCCAAAGTAGCGGAGCCTGGAACTCAGACTCGCATCGGCATCTGTGCGGCTGTCTGGGCAGTTGGCATTGGCAAGCAATTGCATGGCCGGGGAATGCCAAAGATCACACAGGGCCATTGTCTCGTGGAAGCTCCAGCTATGGGTTGCTATGCCCGCGAGCCCTGGGGAAGAGCAGCATCCAGCCATGGTCTCCAGCAGCAGAACACGCCTGGCTGATACTACTGCAATGAATGGGGGGTCTGAGGCTCCACTCTGCAATCCCTGGTGGGACGGGAGGGGATGGGGGAGCTCCAAGGACAGTATATAAGCCCACCTGCCGGTGGCCGCAACGTTGTAATGAATTGAGAACAAGAGACTCGAGGCGTGGGATGTGGAAAGCGCAGGTGCTAGCCTGGCTGAAACTAGCAGAGCACACAGGAGGGCATTCAACAATCAACACACAGACCAGGGTCATGAGCAGAGGAGGACTACACCCAACCCAACCGGCAGCCAACACTGAGGAGTGGGAGGAGAGGTGATGACAGACAGACAGAAGGAATGCAGCTGCTGCAGTGCCCGCACACATCCGGGCGCAGACCGTAGTCAGAAACGGTGTCACTGTATGTGAAGGCTGTGGGACCGGTGCTGCTAAGTGCATCCGCGCTGCCCTGCCTAGGCGGGGGTCAGACTTGAGGCTGTCAGTGCTGACAGTGCTGAGCCCGCCGCCTCCTCCTTCATTCCTCTCTCGCCATCCACTCGCCTCTCCCTCCCGCCTGGATCTATCACACCACGTCCCTGTGGTGTGCTCAGCTGTGCTGTTGCTGTGTGCCCTGCCCACCCAGTTTAAATCTCCCTCCTCAGCTGGCGTTGTAGCTCATTGCATAGCAGCGATGCTGCATGCTTTGTCCCCGGCAATGTGAATCTTGGCTATTGGTTACTGTGTTAGCAAAACTTTTTTTTTAGCATGGAAAGTATGCAATGAGCAACGCAATAATTGTATGATTAAAAAAACAATAACACTAATGTACAAGGGGAAAAAAATTAAAGTTAAACAGAGCAGCGGGGATTTGAACCCGCGGAATGACAAGCACAAATTGTATGCCAAACAGGGACCTTAACAACTATGCCAACAGACTTCTGTTGTTTCTTGCACTCCTGCGAGTACCCAGTACATCCCTCAATACAAATTTGTGTATGCACATACACACACACATATCTATCTATCTATCTATCTATCTATGTGTAAATATACGTATATTTGTGTATATACACATCTATACATGCATATATGTACACATATTTGTATATATACACATCTATACATGCAGCTATATAAACATGCACATACATCATATATATATATGCAGAGGAATAAAGATATGTATGTGTATGTATGTCTCATATGCACATATATACAGACAGACATACCCAGGCCCCACACACACATTTATATCGCACGTCAAGGAGTCATGGAGGGGTCATTCATGGCGGTCAGTGGATGCATGGCCTGGGTGTATGGCCTGGATGGGTGCAGAGGGATCAGGGTGGATGTGTGGCATGGAGGGCTGCAGAGGGAAACTATGCATTTGAATAAATAAATGGAGATACCATCAAATATGCATTATTCAACCTACCATTTGTGTATTAGCCCCTGTGCACTACTCATTTTGTATCCCATGAGGAGTACCCATTTTGGCTTTAGAATGGGGGAGTGTGTGTGTGTGTGTGTGTGTGCCTACATACTAGGGGTGGGATGTTCAGATTATCCGGTATCCAATACTGCCGGTATTTTGCTGTACTGGCAGTATCGGATTAATCCAGATATTGGGGGTACCGGTACTGGTTCCCCGTGCCGGATTGTTTTACACTGCAGCCATTGAAATGAATGGCCGCAATGTAAAAAAAGAAAAGAAAAAAAAAACCCAACCACTTTTCCCTCCTGTCCAGGCTGCGCGGGTGGAAGAGGGGACACCCCCCACCCACCCTGCCCAGCCTGGATTTGTTTAAAAAAATTTTTTTCCCCGAAGTCCCTGGCTCCGGGCCGCCGCCGGCAACCCGGAGCCTGCACGAGCAGGTAGGTACTAGGGTGATCCCTGGGGTGGGGAGTGGTTTCACACACACCCCACCCCAGGGATCACCCTACCCCCCCACCCAAGGGTCGCCTACCTTTGGCGCTCCGGGTGGCGGCAGCAGCATGACGCTTTGGCTGTGGCTGCCGGATTCAGCGCTTACTAGGCCTTCCGGGGAACTTCTGGGTTTCCCCAGAAGGCCTAGTAAGCGCTAAAGCTGGCAGCCACAGCCAGAGCTGAAGCCGCTCAGACCGCCGTACTGCCACCGCTGCCCGAAGCGCCAAAGGTAGGCGATCCTTGGATGGGGGGGTAGGGTGATCCCTGGGGTGGGGTGTTAAACCACCCCCACCCCAGGGATCACCCTAGTACCTACCTGCTGGTGCGGGCTCTGGATCACCGGTGGCGACCCGGAGCCAGGGACTTCAGGGAATTATTATTTTTTTAAATCCAGGCTCGGCAGGGTGGGTGGGTGGTGTCCCCTCTTCCACCCGCACAGCCTGGGAGGGGGAGGGATTGTTTTTTTTCCCCCATTGATTTCAATGGGCACACTGACAGTTCCCCATTGAAATCAATGCAATAGATCTGGCACAGGTAAACCGGTTTTAATCTGGTAAACCATTTTTTTGCAAACTGGTAACCAGTAAAACTGTTGGCCGGTTTTTTGCCAGATGTCCCATCCCTACTACATACTTACTTTATATGCCAGATGAATAGAAGGGGGACTTGAGCAGAAAAAGGGTAGAATCTTCTGTACATCCACCCCAAAGCAGAGACGCTGACTCTCTGAGCCACACGAAAAGGACTTTTTAAAAGTTCTAATGTGTAGATATTTTGGAGAAGTCAAAACCTCACAGTCTCAGTTACCCTTCACCATATGTAAAATGGGAATACATGTATATCGGTCTTTCCCTGTGCGTTCCCCTCATCCTTGTGCATCTTTGATTGTAAGTACACTGGGCAGAGAGTGGGACTTGTCTCAAAAAAGCAGTCTCTCTTAGGGGATTCTTTCACTGTCCTTTGTTAACTACACAATCCATATTCAAAGGCTCTTATAAATTATAAAATTAAAATGCTATTTCCTCCCAGTCCCTCCCTAACGTTTCTGCAATTGAGATAGATGCAGATGCAGTTAGTGCAGTAAGGGTTTTTTCTGACATGACACTAACCTCAGTTTAACCACAATCAAACATTTCAAACCATGTACCAACAGGTACATGGCAAGTTGGATTGAACTTAAACACTCTCGGGCGGCGGGGGGGAAGGGTATGGGAGTGGGAGGGCTTAGAGGGTGGTGGAGTAAAGTTCAATTCATGTAACGTTCACTCCCGTCCCTCCAGTCCCAAGACTCTCAACCCAACCCTACTTTCTGCAGTTAGCTGTTTAGCATTAACTGTTAACATAACAAAGAGTTAGGCGTGGCGGCCGACGGTTCTGTGATATGCAAATGAATGTCATGTATTCATGTTCATTTATTAAAACAATTAACAGGTGTGTTGTGACTGTGGATGGGTCAGTGAGTGAGTGAAAAAAGAAAGCGTCCCCCCACCCCCAGCCAGGACTCGACTGGCCAGGAGTGGACCACCCTCTCCCTGTCTATTGCTGGTTGCCGCCCACCAGCACGTCACACAGAACTCTGGTCAGTGTCAGGGGGAGGGAAGGTGGGCTGGGCACATAAGGACAGGTGGGGGCAGGGCAGTCAGTGACGGCATCAGCGACTGAGAGTGAGCGTAACGCCAGTGGCGCAAGGGGTGAAGCTGCATCATAGCACTCATGATGACTCATTGCGCCGCCTGGCTCGGCTACGCTACTCAGTCTTCTTCGGTTAATGTAATAAATAAGCATATATTTTTTTGGAATACAAAGTATGCAATACACAGCAATAATTTTATGATTATCAAAACAAACAATAACACTAATGTAAAAGTAAGATTTTTTTTAAGTTACACTGAACAGTGGAGATTTGAAACCGTGGAATGACAGCTACAAATTGTATAGCAAGCTGGAACCTTAACAACTATGCCAACAGAGCTCTGCTGTTCATCTCACTTCTTCTAGACTGAGGAAGTGCAGAATGAGGATTGAAAGAAACTCTTCTGCATGGATCAACTTCAGTCCTTCAACTTTCTGAGCTGGTCCTATCATGTAAAAATGACTCGGTCAGCCAATACACACAGGTCACTNCTATCATGTAAAAATGACTCGGTCAGCCAATACACACAGGTCACTTTAAACTCCCAGCAGGAGTTTTGCTCAAAAAACTTTAGTTTGGAGGTCAATTTACGTTCACCGAAAAGATCAATTTGCCATTACATAAAAACACTGTTCCTTGAACACCCCCCACAGAACATGTGCATGCATGTATGTATTGAGAAGAATGGGCAGTGATTGCAGCAGAGAGAGAGACACAACACCAGCAGTCAGCACAGTACAGCAGACAGCACACACATGCACAGCAGCGCTGGTTTGCAGAACCACGATAAGCGCTCATGACTGTCTCTCTCCTATATTAAATTGGAGGACAGCGGAAAAAGATCGCTGATTGTATGCGATAACGGTGCCAATCGGAAAAACAGTGAAACACATAGACGCCGCATCTGCGGATTCCTGTAGCGGCAAATGCAAAATCGCAGAGGTACCGGGTGGAATTCTGCGGGGAGCAACGTTAGATACCGAGGCTTAGGAACGGAATTGCAGCGCGGTAAAAGCTCCTGCTGCGTCAGCCCTAGCGGGAATCTAACCCTACAGTTTTACTGGCCATCCAGGAGGATCTCCCGTAGAAGGAAAATTCACAAGATAAGAACCCAATTTTCCTTTCCCTGCTATGCTTCCAGCTAGAAAGTTCTGGAAGCTTAGTGTTCCTGTCCCCTCGCTCTCACTTTCCATGCAATCTCGCAAGAGCGCTGGAGTATAAGAGGGGAGGGGTGGACCACATCTCCTCAGTTCCTTCTTACTGCCCCTGGCAATTCTGGAACAGTTTGTATCCTAGAGAGAAAGTAGAAAAAAACCTCATTAAATTTTCTAGTTACAGTTCTCTAGTTTAGTAGCTTGATTAGTTAGTTAGATTTAATTTGCTGTAGTTTTTATAGGTAGGTTTACTGTTTCTACTGTTCTTCGAAATTAGACTTTGCACCATTATGGCAATTCCCACCAGCAAACACCCAGGATTCAATAGATGTACAACATGCTCCACTGTAGTCTTAATATCTGATCAACATGATCTCCTCTTGTGCCTTGGAGAAAGACATGTAAAGACAGTTTGTGCAGCCTGCGAGGCTGCCCAAATCCAATCCCAAACCATGCGAGGAGCCTCAGCCCACCCAGGGCAACACCTTGGTACAGGCTCCATCCTCTCAGGGCAATCTAACTAATCCCCAGGAGTGAGATCTAAACTTGCCCGAACAAGGGCTACTAGCGGAGTGGCTACAGGGACTCGATACAATAACTGAATTCGAGTGAGAAATTCCTATCTGCCTATCCAGTTCCAACCTAGATGAGCCAGGCAAACAGCAAGCCACCCCCTCCCCTCCTGTCCCAAAAGAAACATACTAGAAAGACGTGGCACTGGGAGCCCTCTCCTTCCCCATCCACTTCAGAGACAAAGGAGCCAATATGCACCAAGGCAGCCTATATGCCCATACTGCTACTGTGACCATCCCAACTTCTCTCCCCCACTTGTTACTGGGAAGTCAGAAGCATCTGTTTAGGAAAGAGCCAATAGAGATTCTCCTATGTCCTCTGTCACAGTGCTGCCGGATGTGATTGTGATGATAATTGGCCAGCCTGGATGTGTAAACCATGTCTCCCGATTGCTGAGATGCTATCCCCAAAGTCCCAGTTATGACCCTTCTGTGCCCGCCTCAGGGCCTCCTGCTATGTCCACCTCGAAACCACCACCAATTGGTGCTGTAAAGCTGGAAGCATGCAGTAATTGGTCAGTGAATGTGTCTGTCAATCTGTTGGTTTGCTCCCCATCCTCCCTCCTATACCCTCCCACCCCCTGCCATGCCAGGTGCCTGCTTTTGACTGACACTGCATGTGCTGCTATTTATCGGAATAATGTTCTTCAAGGGGACAACTTCAGTTGCTTATACAATTCAGTCCCTTTATCAAATTGTCCTGTATTTTGGCAGAGATGACAGGGAAGGTGTGTGATAAATGTCTGCCAAATTACTTGTAAACAGGATAGAATATAAAAATGTTACAGCCAGAAATGTATTTTCAAGTTAATAGCTTATAACATCAAGACACCTTATCCAAGCTTTCTGATACTTGGCAGGATTGGTACACTAGTGGAGGGACATACCATTCCCAGGTTTTATGTAAATTGGGTGGAAGATTTAAAAAAAGGTGTAGTTAGGAATGTGTATGGAGTTTTTCTTAAAATCACATTATTCAATTGCATCTAGAATTGCACCCCCCTTGTCACGGAGGAACATAGGGTCACACACGTGTGATACTGGCCTACATGTAGACTACAAGTCTAGTAAATATTTAAAATAAAAGGTTCAACATGTATGTAATGTTACAATTGAGAACTGTAAAACCCAAATCAGGACTGTGACACTTGACCAAACTCCAGGAAATGGAAAGACAGTTTGTTGATTCGCCCCAGACGGCCGTCCAGAGACATTTAATATGCTAATGCAGACAGCCATTGCCTATGTGCAAGAGACACAGAAAAGCTGATAAAGAGAACAAAAGGAATTGCATCCCCCTTATCCAACCTTTTCAAAATGTGGTACACAGTGCCCTTCATTGAGGGTACAATCTCCCCAGATTTCATCAGAACGGAATAAGAAACAAAAAGATTATATCCGGAAATACGTTTTTCAGTGTTTTCCCATTATTTCAAAAACAGAATTTCGTCTTCATTTTAGTTTTTGTTATTACTATTTGTCATTTTCATTATTATAATAATGAAAACTAAAATCATAAATTTTCGTTATAACGAAAACAAAATGCACACCCGTAGTGTACTGCTAATGTGTTTCAGCCTGCAGGTAAATCTCCTGACAAAGCATATTGTTTTCTTCCCTATCTTCCCCCCCAGCCAGCCTGATCTCCTAAAGTCTCTAGCCCATGGTTTGGGCTCCCAGGCACATAAGAGATAGTGAGAGAGAAATTCAAATTACATGTGTTTTTACAAAGAAGACTCATGTCTTACCATCTGAGTGATATTTGGAATGATACAAAAGATGGTTGAGCTGTGAGGAGGGTGAAGAGGACTAAGTGAATCTGGGATTGTAGGGGCAGGCTGCTACTGGT
This sequence comes from Sphenodon punctatus, assembly GCA_003113815.1. Lineage (NCBI taxonomy): Eukaryota > Metazoa > Chordata > Lepidosauria > Sphenodontia > Sphenodontidae > Sphenodon > Sphenodon punctatus. The sequence continues at coordinate 5,604,601 of QEPC01005805.1, forward strand.
GAGATAGGCTATTAGGTGGGAAAAGATGGACAAAGCAGCTTTGCAAGCAAGAGTAGTGCCTTTCTGTACATGTACATAAGTGAGAACAGGGTGGGGAAGGGGATTGGATTAATTGCCTCTGTTTTTACTCAGCCTAACTGGCCAAATAGGAAGGGAGCAGAAAAAAGTGGTGGGACAAATGGAGCTGAGGCAGGTACTGTACACGAGGTCTACAGCGGATATAGGAGTTCATGAACTGATGCCTGCTGAGAGGATTAGGAAGATGGAACCAGTGATGGCAGGTCTGAAGAGAGGTGAGATGAGCTGAGAAGTATAACTGTCAAGAAGAGCACCTGGTATCCAAATATTGCAGCTTTGATGGGACTTTCCATCAGCATTCCAACCCTGATCCTATTGGGAACCCACCACCAAAAGCTAGAGAATTAATGGATTAGATTAGCTATGCAATAGCACCAAAGAAAATTAAAACATTTAAAAATCTCTGTTATTTAACAGACTTAATTCATTAAAGTTACTACCTCCAAATCTGAGTTGCAGCCAAATTGATCCCACTGTATCTCTGGAGAGAGCAAAAGGCACAGCCACTAATGGATCCCAACAAGATGCCCAACAGCACAGAACTGCTATAATACTCTATGTTAAAGTGGATGTGAAAATGTATTGAAGGGAGATATTAATACTGACAGCTGTATTAAAAAGCAAGGTTTTGGCATGCTTACCCATCTTATTTAGTTGTGTGTTGCAATAATTACAGGATAATATATAAAAGCAATCTCTTTCGTATAAAACTGGCTTTCTTTAAACCTTGCTCTAAGTGGTTTCGAGGTGGACATAGCAGGAGGCCCTGAGGCGGGCCTCTTTGTTTCAACAAGGAAGAAGAGACCACACAGACGGGGGAAAAAAGTCATTTGACTGATTTTTATTTAGTAAAGTAATCAGGGCATTAAGCCTGTTTCATTGCTCTCCAAAATAAGCCACTCTTATAAATATCTAGTTACGGTCTAAGTATATTACTGGTGATGTGGTTTTTTAATTGGAGAAATTCAACATCTTTTACAGGAACTACTTATCTGTCTGTCTCTGACTGTATATGCAGATTTTGTTATATCCTCAATTGCATTCAAGTTTACACTTGATTGTCAGAGAACTTGGCTTTTACTTTACTTTTCCACTTCTCAATTTCTGGTGCCTCAAAATCTCTCCGTTCTTGATCTGCTTCTCTAGTCCTGTATCAATGGGATTCCCCCCCCCCCCCTTTCATTGTACTAAAGTACAGTTCCAACAACCAAGGATAATGCTGTGTACTCTGTCCCCATCTGCTTCCACTAAGAAAAAAACCTCTCTGCACTTTAATTCTTATGGGATGTTTGAACAACTGAAAGCCTATCTTTCAACAGGCTTCAAATAACTGACAGGACAATCCTTACCTATTAAAGTCAAAAGGAGGATTGTCTCAGTATTTAAATGCAAATAAAAACATTAAATTAATTGAATATGCAAACAATTGGAGCCTGATCTGTATGCAGATTTTTTCACCCACACTGTTTCCCTACCCTCTGTGACATACATGCACACACACAGTCTCCCTGCCCCATAACACACATGCACGTGCACACACACAGTCCCCCCAGAGTTCGCGCACGCGCGCACACACACACACACACACACACACACACACACACACACACACACAATCTCCCTCCCCCCAGTGCATGCGAGTGCATGCGCACACACACACACACACACCTCCCCCACACACTCACTGTCCAGCATTGCAAAGAACATCCAGGCTCTACTGCTGGAGCTCGCACAGCTGAAGAAGCTGGCGCTGCTGTCAGCACCGCTGCTGGAGGAGAAGGAAGAGCCGCTAAAGCTGGAGCCGTCATTTTTAAAGTGCCGGGGTACCCGTGTGCAGGCAGCAGCCCTGGCACTTTCATAGTGGTATAGGAATATGGATTTTTCCTAAATCTCAAATTTAAGTGTCAGTCCCATAATTTAATCAATTACTGATTCAATAGCTAACACAACAAGGATCACTGCTGTAGCTGTTATAGTTTTCATGAAAATGTACTTCAAAGTTTGGCTGGAAACTAGAGAGACTGAAAACTACCCCCGGGTGTCTGATTAGCTGATGACATCAGTATGTTCCTCCAGCCAGCTCACTGCTAAGCTGTGTCCCTTTGCAGCCCACAAAATCTTGACACAAGACTGCAGGCCTTTAAGGTGACAAGGTTGCAGGGTGGATGTTGGGAGGGAAGGACTCTTCCCCCTCGTGCACCCCTAGGAATGTGTAGGAGGAAGGGGTGAATTGGTGGGGAGAGAAAGCAGGGGAGAGGGATTGCTAGGAGAGTTCATGGAAAGTGTGTAGTCTGACCTGCGTGTGTTTGGGGGTCTTGCTTCTCTCCCTCATGACAGAGATTCCCCCTGGGGCGGGGGTCAGCAGATGTGATCAGAGCAGAGGGGTTGCCTCTGGACTGCAGAGAGAGGGAGGCAGTGGGTGGATTGTAGTTCCTTCCACTTGCTGGCTCACTCCTGACAGTGAGCTCTTTAATCCTAAATGTGCGGGGACAGGCTGCAGTTGTTCAGTCCAGGGTTTGTGTGTCTTGAGGGGTGGGGGCAGATTTCTTAGGGGCTGTTCTAGATCACCCCCTTGGATTATCAGATCTGGGATCATGGGCAGTGCGGCAGGTGTTGCTGGGTGTCCAGCAAAGACTGCAGCCTTTCAAAAGTAGTCAATTTAGAATAAAATGGCTTGTCTGTGCAGGGCTAGCAGTATCAGGTTAACAGGTTAGTGAACAATTTTTGATTCTATGAAACTCCTGGTACAGGAGACCTGTTTGGGGGTGGGTGGGTTAGGTTGCTTACTTAAAGCAGTCTAAAGAACCTGCTGCTTGGATAAAACAAGTGCTTCAGGGCAAAAAGATTGTAGCCTAGCATTCTTGCGGATGGACCAGTTTTCTACTTGCGGGGAGTTGTGTTTTTTTTATGAGGGATTATTTTAAAATGCCTTCATTCTGGGGGTGCCACACAACACTCTAACACCTGTATGTGTGAATCAGGCCACAATCTTTGCCTGTCTTACAGTGTGGACCGACCCTTTGTAACAACCATGGACAGCAGAGAAAAAACCTTGGCTAAGTCAGTTGTGATGAAAAGACCCAATAGATATTGTAAGTGTTCCACTATGCACAAACACATTGAAATGTACTTCCCCACAAAGTTTTTGTATGTGTCTTGCAAGAATTTTTTTTTTTATTAGTGCACTGCATTGCTGATAAAAAGAAGAAATGACAGGAAATCAGTAATTCTGGTTAGCACAGCATTACTAGAACAGACAGTGCTTAAAGAATCGCTATAGAGTAGGGATGTTGGCCTATGTATGATAACAATGGAATGACTACATTAAGTTCTTAAATTGTCTTTGTGGCAGCGGCAGCTGGTGGGGTAGTGGGTGGGGCCATCCCAGAGATGGGCAGGGCCAACACCGGTCAGAGACAATCCTAAAATTGAACACTTACATGATCATGATCAATTGAATAGAACACAAGGAATACAAAATGCACACTAATACAGCAGTTTTAGCAAACAACAACAGAGCCGAGTCCAGTATGCATGGGTGTAAACAGGGCTTGTCCTTCTTAGATTGTAAGCCCACTGGGCAAGAACCTGTCTCTAATAACTTGAATGTGTTGAATGGCAGGAGTACAATAGCAGAGAAAACAGAAGTACCATAACAGCTAGCCCATGATACAAAAATTTCCAATACCCCACTTAAGGTGTAATTCTGGTAATATTACAATATCTGAAATGAGCATAGGCTACAACTAAAATGCATTAAAATTCTGCTAAACCCAACAGGATTATGTAAAATCCTAAATGGTACACCATAAATGCTGTATAGAGTTTTGCAGAGGGTGAGGATGCATACACAGTTCAGGAGAGGGCAGGCAACACCCACCATGTAGCATTCAAAGAAAGACACACCAAAATGAATGGAAAGTGCAGGAAAACCCAACGGCATTATGTGGAATCCTAAAATGCACACCTGCCATAAATGCTGCAATTGGTCCCTGGAAGGGAAAAGATACTCCACCCATGAGATGTAGCACTTTCAGTCCTTCCTAGATGTTAAAAGCTCCCAGACGAGTGAATAAGCAAAACAAAATATGGAAAAATCCTTAAGATTCCAAGTTCAATCTTCAAAGTAGAGTGGGGGGCAAAATTCAAAGTGTCCACTAAACCACTGGGATTAAAAACCACAAGGTTCTTTTTATACCTGATATTAAGGACTGAAATGCAAATCAGGGAAAAGTTCTCCCATTAAAGTCAACTGTGACTGTGATTCAAACCCCAAACCATAGATTTCATTCACATCAAGCTTAAAATAAACCCAAAACACAAGCTGTAACACTGTCACTGTAAAACACCCCAGTCCAGTACATGCTGAGTGAGGAGGATTTGAAATGCAAACCATACAGAATTTTTCTCCCACTATATGATGACTGGGATTCAACCCCCAAAACCACAGAATATCAAGCTTGAACCAATTTCTTTTACATCAAGCTTAAAGAAACTAAGACCAGAGACCGTAAGGCACCCCACTGAGAATTAAAATCAATGCAAACCAATTACAATACATGATTTTCATTTTCTCCCAAACCATGAAGATTAAGCAAACCGATAGATTAAAAAGAATTTAAATAGCTCTTCTCTTACCTGGCCTCAGTGGCTTCTGAGTCAGACCTGATAAAACTTCAGCTCAACCACCAGCCGTCTAACCCAGCCCAGAGAAGGAAACCAACTTGCTACCTGGAGCTAGCTGCAGAGTGCATCCACGTGCTGCTGTGCATGAGGTCTGGGTCTAGCTCCCAGTTCCTCCTCCCCTCAGTCACAGGGTGCAGTTTTTTCTGGCCCTGAGATTGGCCAGGCGATGGCTCCATTGCCCAAAAATTGATATATTTTTTTTAGCTGAAGGATTCCTAAAGGAATCCACAAAGCACCTCCTCCATGCCTGCCCCAAAACACAAGTGAGCATGTGCAAGATGGGGAAAATCACATGCTCACACTTGCTGTCAGTGTCTTCGTCCAGTCCCCCTCCCCCCAGGGTGCTGATTCCAAATCTGACCTGGTGATGCTGGGGTGCGCAGCTGCACCAGGCAAGCTCCTCCACTACGCCTCCAGCTTGCTCTGCTAGTTCGCTCCCGGATCCCTCTCGGGGAGACTTACAATATCATAAAAAAGTTAATAAGACAGTTGAAACCATAAAACATTAAAAACCCTGGCAGAGCAAAAACACAAACCCCCTCCCACCTCCTCCCTCGCTAAAAGGTTGACGGAACAGCCAGGTCTTACAACCCCGGTGGAAGGAGGCTAAGGAACATGACACTCTGATTACCATCAAGAGTGCACTCCACAGCCTAGGGGCAGCTACTGAAAAAGCTCGATCATTGGTGGCCACCCTACGCTTCCGGAGTACCTCCACAACTACCTCCCAGTCGACCGTAGGGGTCAATCCAAGACCCAAAGGGTGAGGCGGTCTCATAGATAAGTGGAGCCAATGCTGTATAAGGCTTTATAGGTCAATACCAACACTTTAAATCTGGTCTGGTAGACTATAGGCAGCCAGTGCAGCACCCAGAGCACTGGTGTAATGTGCTCATGTTGGCCCACTCCCCTAAGCAAGCAGGCCACCACATTCTGCACCAGCTGCAGACTCGGGACTGTCATCCTGGGCAGCCCCACATAGAGAGCATTGCAATAATCTAACCTAGACGTAATGAAGGCATGGGTGTGGGTGGCAAGGTCAGAACCTAACACATATGGCCGTAGCCGCCAGACAAGATGTAATTGCCGGAAAGCACTCCTCACCATAGCCATCACCTGGAGATCCAGGTGAAGCTGTGGATCGAGGCGGATACCCAGGCCATGGACCTGGGAAACCAATGGCGGACAGACCTCATCAATAATGGGGAACTCCATCACACCCAGGTCACCCAAACCACTACCCAGCAACATCACCTCTGTCTAGTTGGACTTCAACTTCAGTGTGTGCTGCTCTCCTCCCCCCCCCTATGCAACCACCGTGCCACTTGCCCACCAGAGTCTTGCGCATGCACAGGCCATAGCCTGAGGTTCCCAGAAAGACCAAACTGCCCCAGCATTGGGGAAGTCTCCAGTGGTGCTGTGCATGTGTGACCAGACACGTTGAGGTGAGGCAATTAGCGCAGTGGGTACCAGCTGGGACCGCCAGGTACGATCGGCCTTCACCTCCTCCTCTGGGTGTGGGAAGCAGAACTTAAGGCAGGCAGTCTTAGGTACAAGCTGAAGCTGATTGACAGCCTAGGCACTGCAGCTGCAGAAGCACTGTGCTACTGGTTGGCCTGCCCAGGGAGGGGGATTTAAACGTTAAAGGGAACAGCAGCAGAGAGCAGCAAGACAGAGACAAGCAGCGCAATGGGTGCACCGAGGGAGCCACTGCTGCCGCAGCCAGCTAGCTGGTGAGCGCGGTGGATGTCACGGGTTTACATAACATAAGTGCCATACTGGGTCAGACCAATGTTCCATCTAGCCCACCATCCTGTCTCCGACAGTGGACAATCACAGTGGTGTAGGAGAAGCACCCAACAGGTCACAATGGGGGATCCATTGCTTGTTTTCCCCCAGCTCCCATCATGTTCCCCGATCCTGTCTGGCTAATAGCTGCTAATGGACCTATCTTCCAGAAACTTGTCCAACCCTCTTTTAAACTAAGCTATAATACTGGCACTTACCACAGCCTCTGGCAGAAGATTCCACAACCCAATTATATGCTGAGTGAAAAAATATTTTCTTTTATTTGTTTTAAACTTGCCACCCATGAGTTTCATGGAGTGTGTCCCCTAGTTCTAGTACTAGTTGTGAGGGTAAATAACTCTTCCTTGTTTATTAGTTCCACACCACACATGATTTTATAGACCTCTATCATATCTCCTCTCAGTCATCTCTTCTCCAAGCTAAAGAACCCCAACCTACCAAGCCTCTCCTCATATGGGAGCCCTTCCATGCCCTTGATCATTCTTGTTGCCCTTCTCTGTACCTTTTCTAGTTCAGCTATGTCTTTTATGAGATGAGGCGACCAGAACTGCACACAATATTCGAGGTACGGTCGCACCATTGATTTGTATAGAGGTATTATGACATCCTCCGTTTTATTCTCTATCCACTTCTGAATAATTCCTAACATTCTGTTTGCTTTTTTGACTGTTGCTGCACACTGTGCTGTGGATTGCATTGTATTGTCCACAGCCACCCCCAGATCCTTTTCCTGAGTGGTAACTCCTAACTTAGTACCCAGGATTTTGTACGCATAGTTTGGATTATTTTTAGAAATAACTTTACTAAGTGCATCACTTTGCACTTGTCCACATGAAATCTCATTTGTCATTTAGATGCCCAGGCACCCAGTGTCGTAAGATCCTGTTGCAGTTCCTCGCAGTCTGCTCGTGTTTTAACTACCTCAAATAACCTTGAAGAACTAGTGCAAGGAGTAACTGTGGCTGTGCCACTAGGGAATAGAGATCATAATATAATCAAATTTGACATAGTTGCTGGAGGGAGAAAGTTAATTAAAAG
>QEPC01005805.1:5612311-5624219 GCA_003113815.1 Sphenodon punctatus
AATCCAAAGGGACTGGATAGCAGTCAAGAGAATAGCACGGTACCTGAAGGGCACAATGCATTTAAACTTAAAACTACCAGCAAGCGAGAACCCCAGATTGTTGGGATATATGGATGTGGACTGGGCCGGAGACAAGACTGACTGAAAATCTTTGAGTGGAAATGTATTTCTGTATGGAGGTGGAGCAATCAGTTGGACTAGCCAGAAGCAGTCATTAATTGCCCTTTCATCCACAGAAGCAGAATTTATTTCAGCCACTCAAGACATGTAGTTACATATGAAGCAGTGGTCCAAACACTTAAAATGTCATATCAAATATATGTGTTTCCACTTTGGAGTGGTGTGTGTGCATGTAAAAATCGTGAGTATCCATGGCTTGGATTGAGATTTTTGCACATCTGCAGTGACAATGATGCACTGGATTTTTGAATTTTGTGATGCAGTCAGTGGGCATGGATCAAATATATGTGTAGAAGGTGGATTTTAGTGTCTACTTTTAAAGAAAAATAAGCATCTGCCAGATGCGGTGCACCCCTTAGGAAATCAGGGGCAATGCCCCTCCTGGCCCCAGGACTCCCCCGCCGATCACGATGAGTGCTGGCATTCTGCTTAAAAAAATTAAACAAAGAAAACACCGCCTGACCGAACCCAAGAAGGTTGCTACCTTCTAAAACAAGGTTCTTCGAGATGGCTCCGAACATGCTCACAACAGTTGTATGCGCGCGGTGCAACCCAGTTGTGAGAATGAGAGGAGACTCTCAAAGAAGAACCACAGGCAAGCCACAGGAGGAGCCAACCCTCCCCCCCTGAAGACTTCCTTAGGACACCTAAGGAAGCCTTTAGGGACAAAAATGAGGCGTTCTACCCTATATGTGGTATGGGAAGCTAGAAGCACCATCCATACCACATAAAGGGAAACCAGCAATTAAACAGTGCCGCTTGGGGCACTATTTCATTGCAGAGGGTAGCGCAGTACTAAAGTCCATACCCAGGTGCCACACAGTAGGCACCCAGGCCACAGGACTTCCCTCTCAGACTGTGGCTGTGCGGGGGGGGGGGGGGGGGGATGCTGCTGCACAGTTCTTAGGCTCCCCCTCCCCCCCCCCATCGGCCCCAAGAGCAAAAGAGGTGATGGGATGGGATTGAGTGGGAGCAGAATGGGGGTGGGTGGGATGTGTTTGGGGGGACAGAATGGAGGCCTGGGGGGTGGGATTGTGTGGAAGTGTGTGGGGACTCTTGAAGGAGGAAAATGGGGGTCTTGGGTGGAATTGGGGGTGGGGGCAGAATTGGGGTCTTAAAATTAGTGTTTTAGAATGAGTGTTTTAAAATTGCTGCAGATAAGGGCACATAGAATCTACCATGATGGCATAATTGTGCGTGCTGCACAATCTACACACAAATCTATCATGCTGGTCTATATTGAGTGAGAGATAAAACTATATTTGTTTAAACCCCCCAGTAATGCTGCTGAACACTCTGGTGATATACCCTGTATTGCTTTGGTATATTATCTAGGGGTGGGACTACTGGATCATCCGGTATCCGATACTGCCAGTATTTGGTGTACTGGCAGTATCAGATTAAACCCAGTAATCTGGTGTAATTTACCGGATTCCCCTACCGGATTTTTTTTACATTGCGGCCATTCAAATGAATGGCCGCAATGTAAAAAAACAAACAAACCCCCCCACTTTCCCTCCCCAGTACAGGCTGCACAGGTGGAAAGTGGGACACCCACCCTGCCCAGCCTGGCTTTAAAAAAATTTTTCCCCCGAAGTCCCTGCTAGTGCGGGCTCTGGGCTGCCGGCGGCAACCCAGAGCCCGCACCAGCAGGTAGGTTGTTGTACTAGGGTGATCCCTGGGGTGGGGGATGGTTTAACACCCACCCCACCCCACCCCAGGGATCACCCTACCTCCCCACCCAGGGATCGCCTACCTTGCGCTCCGGGTGGCGGCGATCTGACTTCGGTGACTTCAGCGCTGGCTGTAGCTGCCGGCTTCAGTGCTACTAGGCCTTCCGGTGAAACCTGGAAGTTCACTGGAAGGCCTAGTAGCACTGAAGCTGGCAGCCACAATCAGCGTTGAAGCTGCCAGAGTCGGAACGCCGCCGCCGCCCGGAGTGCAAGGTAGGCGATCCCTGGATGGGGAGGTAGGGTGAGCCCTGGGGTGGTGTGTGTGAAACCACCCCAGGGATCACCCTAGTACCTGCTGGTGCAGGCTCCGGGTCGCCAGCGGCGGCCCAGAGCCCGCACTAGCAGGGACTTTGGGGGAAAAAAATTTTTTTTAAGCCAGGGTGGGTGGGGGGTGTCCCCCCTTCCACCTGAGCAGTCTGGGGGGGGGGAGGTTTTTTGTGTTTTTTTCCATTGATTTCAATGGGGACAGTTCCCCATTGAAATCAATGGAAAAAATCTGGTACCGGTAAACCGGTACACAAATCCGGAAATTCGGTTTTTAAAAATCCGGTAACCAGTAAATCCGGTACCTGGTAATTGCCCTGATGTTCCACCCCTAAACTATGAATTTCTTATTGAAATTTCTTCCTTTATTCTCTGATGCTTTGAGCCTGTGATGAAATTTATAAAGCCACTTTGAACTAGCTATTCAGCTGGTGTAAATGTTTTATGCTAGCAGGGAATCTGGCCTATTGATTTTAGGGATCAGTTAAGGGTGCTTCTAGATGTTGCAATACTTTGTAAGTGCTTCTACTGGAGTCCATGAGTGATTATCATGGTGTCTGAAAGCACTCCTAAATTTTTATTACAGTTTTGTGTTGTGTTAATGATTGCAAACATACCTTTTTAGGCTAAAATTTCTCATCCATTATCTTCAGGCTTAGGTTAATATTCTTTGGTTAAAAGTGCTTTTCCTGCCTTTTTGTGTGTCTTTTGTTGAATACCACATGGTGGGTGTTTCCTGCCCTCTCCAGAACTGTACATGCCTCTTCTCCCTTTGTAAAACTCAATGCAGCATTTATGGTGTGCCATTTAGGATTTCACATAATCCTGTTGGCCTTTGTAGCATTTTCTGTGCATTGTAGTTGTGACCGTGTTGGTTGTGCATTTCAAAAGGGCCTGTTTGTTTGGACAGGCATTTGACTGCCATGGATACATTGTAGGCAGATATCGGGATGCTGGTCTGGATGGAGCTGGTTTGCTTGTAATGCCGCCCCAAATGGGGCCAAACTTTTTTTTTAAAACAGCCTGTGTGCTTGGACTAGGGATGTAGCTACACTAGGGATGCGTAGCTACTAGGGATGCTGGTCTGGAGGGGCCTGGTTTCGAGGCAATGCAGCCCCGAAAGGGGCCAAATGCTTAAAAAAAAGGGCCTGTGTGCTTGGGCAGCCATTGTGTTGGTGTAACTACTAGGGATGCTGGTCTGGAGGGGCCTGGTTTCGAGGTAATGCAGCCCCAAAAGGGGCCAAATGCTTTTAAGAAAAAGGGCCTGTGTGCTTGGACAGGCGTTTGGTGGTGTAGCTACTAGGGATGCTGGTCTGGATGGGCCTGGTTTGCTTGCAATACAGACCTGCAACTGCTCTCTTTGTGAACATAGAAGAAAGTAGGTAGGAGCATGGGAGAAGAGAAGACTGCAGACAACAAGGAAATCCTTTTCCCCTGTTCCCCACTGAACCCATCTTTCTCCTTCCACTTCTCATGCTCCAAAACGAAACCCTTTCCCTCCTACTTCTCCTCTGTCCTGTCCTTCTCTTCCCTTTCATTCTCTTCTGATTCGACTTGTCGCAGAACAGGGAGCTAACTCAGTCTTCCCAAGTTCTCCAAGCCAGAAGTAAGGCTTGTCCCAAAGTCTACACCTTCAGAAGACTAAGGTGGCTAAGCATGCCATGAAAATCGAGGGTTCAGGATAAAGGTAGGCAGTGGCAACGTGATCTCTTTTTTTAACCTACTATGGTTAATTTGGACCCGGTGGGAAAGAGAGTGTACAGGACCCCAGTAAGAGGGTTCTCTATTCCCCGTTGGCAGTGCTTCACACAGCAGTGTTCCCAGCATTAAGTAATGTAATGTCCACCCAGTGTTAAACCTGGGAACTCCTTGCTGCTGGGTTATGCCCTGGCTCCGCCTACCATTGCCCTGGCTCTGCCCCTAGGCCCGCCAGCGGCTACTGCTCCACCAGCCTCCAAACCCACCAGCTACCCCTGGCATCCGCAAGGATTTGTGTACATCTGACATTCACCTTTTTCCTACTCAGGCCTCTATGATGCAAGATAGCTACTCTTAATGTACTTGGTACTTGCATCAAAATGATCTTCACATACAAAATACACAGTTTTGCAACTGATTTTCCTGTTCCTCTCATCTCTTCTGACAGCCTTGATTCATGCCTTCTTTCATTTTGTGTCTTGAGAGACACATAAAAAAACTTTGTGTGGAAGTACATCACAACTGACTTAGCCAAGGTTTTTTCTCTGCTGTCCATGGTTGTTACAAAGGGTTGGTCCACACTGTAAGACAGGCAAGGATTGTGGCCTGATTCACACATACAGGTGTTAGAGTGTTGTGTGGCACCCCCAGAATGAAGGAATTTTTGAATAATTCCTCATTAAAAAAACACAACTCCCCACAAGTAGAAAACTAGTCCATCCGCAAGAGTGCTAGGCTACAATCTTTTTGCCCTGAAGCACTTGTTTTCTCCAAGCAAGCAGGTACTTTAGATTGCTTTAAGTAAGCGACCTAACACACACACACACACACACACCGGACAGGTTTCCTGTTCACTAACCTGTTAACCTGATGCTGCTAGCCCTGCACAGACAAGTTGTTTTATTCTAATTTGACTACTTTTGAATGGCTGCAGTCTTTGGACATGCAGCAATGCCTGCCCCACTGCCCATGATTTCAGATCTGATAATCCAAGGGGAAGATCTAGAACACCCCCTAATAAATCTGCCCCCACCCTTCCAGACACACTAACCCTGGACTGAACAACTGCAGCCTGTCCCCACACGTTTAGGATTAAAGAGCTCACTGTCAGGAGTGAGCCAGCAAGTGGAAGGAGCTACAATCCACCCACCGCCTCCCTCTCTCTGCAGTCCAGAGGCAACCCCATCGGCTCTGATCACATCTGCTGACCCCCACCCCGAGGGGAATCTCTGTCAAAAGGGAGAGAAGCAAGACCCCCAAACACACACAGGTCAGACTACACACTTTCCATTAACTCTCCCTTGACTCAAATCTAGCAATCCCTCTACCCTGCTTTCTCTCCCCACCAATTCACCCCTTCCTCCTACACATTCCTAGGGGTGTGCGAGGGGGAAGAGAGTCCTTCCCTTCCCCCCCCCCCAACATCCACCCTGCAACCTTGTCACCTTAAAGGCCTGCAGTCTTGTGTCAAGATTTTGTGGGCTGCAAAGGGGCACAGCTTAGCAGTAGTGGTGGGAACTTCGGATCATCCGGTATCTGATACTGCCCATATTTTGCTGTACCGGCAGTATCAGATTAATCCGGATATTGGGGGTACCGGTACCGGTTCCCTGTGCCGGATTTTTTTACATTGCGGCCATTGAAATGAATGGCCGCAATGTAAAAAAGAAAGGGAAAAAAACCCAACCACTTTTTTCCCTACCTGGTCCAGGCTGCACGGATGGAAGAGGGGACACCCACCCTGCCCAGCCTGGATTTTATTTTATTTTTTTAAAATTTCCCCGAAGTCCCTGACTCCAGGCCGCCGCAAGCGACCCGGAGCACACACCAGCAGGTAGGTACTAGGGTGATCCCTGGGTGGGGGTGGTTTAACACCCACCCCACCCCAGGGATCACCCTACTCCCCCACCCAGGGATCACCTACCTTTGGCGATCTGGGCGGAGGCGGCGGTCCGACGGCTTCAGCGCTGACTGTGGCTGCCGGCTTCAGTGCTTACTAGGCTTTCCAGGGAACTTCCGGCTTTCCCCAGGTCTAGTAAGCGCTGAAGCCAGCAGCCACAGCCAGCGCTGAAGTCTCCGGACCGCTGCCTCCACTGCCACCCGGAGCGCCAAAGGTAGGCGATCCTTGGGTGGGGGGGTAGGGTGATCCCTGGGGTGGGGTGTGTGTTAAACCACCCCCCACCCCAGGGATCACCCTAGTACCTGCTGGTGCAGGCTCTGGGTCGCCCGTGGCGGCCCAGAGCCCGCACTAGCAGGGACTTAGGGTAAAAAAAATAATAACAATTTAAATCCAGACTGGACAGGGTGGGTGGGGGTGTGTGCCCCCCCTTCCACCCGCCCAGCCTGGGAGGGGGAGGGATTGTTTTTTCCCCCCATTGATTTCAATGGGGACAGTTCCCCATTGAAATCAATGGAATAGATCCAGCACCGGTAAAACGGTTTTAATCTGGTAAACCGTTTTTTTGCAAACCGGTAACCTTTAAAACCGGTAGCTGGTTGTTTGCCAGATGTCCCATCCCTACTTAACAGTGAGCTGGCTGGAGGAACACACTAATGATGTCTTCAACCAATCAGCCACCAGGAGGTCATTTTCAGTCTTTCTCCAGGAGTGCAGTTTCCAGGCAATGTTGAAGTACATTTTCATGAAAACTATAACTCCTAGAGAAATTATTCTTTTTGATTTAGGTCTTGACTAACCTATTGATGACTGACACTGAAATCTGAAAATTATGAAAAATTCCTATTGTAAGTGAAGTGTTCCCTATCTTGTATGCTGGGTTTCCCAGCACCGGTAGTCAGGTAGGTGAGTGGCTGCTGCTGGAGGTACCAGGACCCCTGGGAAGGCAGACAGGTGGGAGAGCAGAATTTCCTCCCCACCCCTCCATCCAAGCTGCTGGTGAAGTGGGTCTCAGCAGGCACACACCCGCCGCTGCTTCCACTTTCAAAGGCCCTGTGGCACTGGGGCTATGGCCATATTTTCTGTGTGGAGCAGGCAGGTGAGTGAGTGGCGGCAAAGTGGTCTGGGTCTGGCGGCACCAGACCCAACTGTTGCGAGTGTCATTGTCAGTGAGAATGATGATTCCTTGTGTGGGGAGTGGGGGGAGGGAGACAGTGACTCAGAGGCAGGGTAGGTAGGTAGTCAGGCAGGTCAGTGGGTGGGGGAGGGCGACACAATTTCCTCCCCACCCAAGCTGCTGCCAGGGGGGTGGGGGTGGTCTATTGAGAAGTTCCCTGCGACTTCCTGGGGCCTCACCAGCAATTATGTCCACTGCTGCCTCTCCCTGCATCAAAGGCACAATTGGTGGCCTGGCAGCTTTCACAGTTGCCGCTGCAATGGTGGAAGGGCAAACAAGCAGGCACACAGGCATCTGGCCAGGTGGGTGGCTGGTGTGTGTGGCCTGACTTCCTCCCCCCCAGCTTCCCCCCCACAATCTGCTGCTAATGAGGGGGTATAGTTACTGGTCACCCCTATCCCCTGCCAGCAAGGCTTTCCCCCACACTTACTCCAAGCCACGTCATTGAATGTTCACCTTAACTTTGCCTCCATTGCGGAAAACGGCATTTTAACCCCCACCAACTCCCCGGTTTGCATTCCTTTGATTTGTTGAAAAGAACCCCAGACCGTAGTCCAACCTTCACATGATTTTTCTGTGGCAAAAACAGAGACATCCACAGATCCAATACGGAGCCCCCCTTGCACTAATTTCAGTCACCAATCCAGAAGTAAATCACTGAAAACATACAATGCAAGTCAATGAAAGCCATTACATTACGACTCCCATCCACTTTAACTATAGAGGCACCTCTATAATGCTCTGGAACTGTACATTTATCCACTTCATGGCTTGGGTCGCACTGCGGCCTTATCATCTATGACTTCAAAGTCCATCCTGTACTCCAGTCCGTACTCCAGTCTCTGAACTCCGCTCCTCCTCTGTCCCCTCTCTCGCCCTCCCATGCCTCCCCTGCTCCCCTAACCGCCTTCGTCCCTTCTCCCTACCTGCCCCCCCATGCCTGGAACTCCCTCCCTGCCCACATCCGCCTCGTCCCCTCCCTTCATACCTTCAAATCCCTCCTCAAGACTCCAAGTCAAGTTTATTATAAGGGACTGGCTTCAGCCATTGCCCAAACACAACACACAACAAAACAAGACAATGCAATCAGCACAAAGAGGCCTCAAGACCCAACTCTTCCACTCTGCCCTCCCTGACTTCTCACTCCCCTCACCTAACACCTGCTGATACCCTCCATCCAGTACAATGTGTTACCTAAGGTCTATGTACTCATATCCTCACCACATGGACCAACCAGCCATCATTCTTGATGTAACCAAGCCAAGCGTGTGCACCTGGGACCGCTAGGGCAGGGACCGTGTCTATTCAGTTACTTTGTAAAGCGCCAGGTACATTGCTGGTGCTATATAAATGTTTGCTAATAATAATAAAAATAAAATAATATTTCTCTTTGTTTCTTGGGTTTCTTATATGCAGTTTACGTTTTCTCACAGGCTTTAGCATGGTGTGATTATACATTGGGTGTTTTCAGACAGACACATGACTGCTCCTCAAGCTGCTCTGTGGATGCACCCCTGCATCCACTTGCTCCCAGCCCCACCTGGGTCAGATTCAGACCAGCGGATTCCCTGGTCCACAGCCTGCCCATAAAGCGCCCACCACCACCACCATAGAGTTGCGGCAATCACCCGATGCTCTAGACTGGCGCCCGCAACACCATAGTTTTGCCTTGGGCAACAGCTGACTGGAAGTAGAGCAGCAGCATGGATCTGTGAGTTTGGCCTGCTCAGCTGGCTCTGCTCATCGATGTTTTGGAACACCGCCGGTGGGGTTGCCTCGGAGAGGCACAACCTGCTCCACTTCAGCATCTAGTGGGGCATCTTTAGATGGATGAGCCACCTGGGGGTGAAGCAGGCTTGCACAGTCAGCACCGGAGAAGCTCATCTGTCTAAAAACACCCATTGTTAACAGCTGATCCAATGTCTTCTGGGCCCCAGAACATGTATAATGAGTCCCGGAGTAGTGTTATTCCCATGTTAAGGAGTCAAGAGGAGTTCTAACCCCACTTTAAATGTGGATTGGGAGTTCAGATCAAATTTAAACTCCCAATCTGCATTTAAAGTGGGGGGCTGGATTCAATCAGTATGTGTGTGATTCAACCCTGTGATTCTCTCCTGCTGTCTAGGGTTTTCTCACTGCTGCCACCATGTTTTATGATCCCTTGCCTCCGGTTCAGTGGCCATAACATCTCTGAGCAGTTTTTAGACAAGTGCCTTCCCACCTATTACCCACCCATCGTGCATGTTGCAGGGCTGCAGAGGGCACCAATGCAGCCCTGCAACATGCACGATGGGTGGGTAATGGATGGGGAGGCACTTGTCTAAAAACATCCTCTGTGGGCGCATAGCTTGGGTGTGAGTTTCCAGCCCAAACGTGCTTGGATTTGCTGACAGCCAGGAAATGCAAGCACAGGGGGTCTGGCAGCAATGCTGACACACCTGTTGTGCACAGTCAGTGTATTTTATACAGGTGCTGACTACATTTGTAGCAAATGAACACACCAGGCACAGCTCACCCTTGTTTAGACAGTGTGGCTGAGTGAACATTGCTGCTGGAACCATAATTCTCCTGTGTTTTCTCGCTGTTTTTAATCTAGCTTCAGCTGATGTATAAGAACTTCATTGTGCAATCCCTTAATTGCACCTTCCTGGCACCCTGCCCTGTCACAAATCCCTCTAACCATCCAAGTTCCAGAAGCAGCTTCATTCAGAGGCTCGGAGAGTGTACATGGAGTCCATGCAAATTCAACCTTTACCCTACATCTCTTTATGGCCTCTCGCCTACATAGAAATGGGGCCAGCGCAGGCTCTGAATCGCTCCTTACCAGTGTCCCACCCTCACCCCCAGCTTCCCACAGACTGCAAGCTCTTGGAAGGGAGGCAGGGGGAGAGTAGGGGGGAAGGCAGGCTGCTGTTTTAGACGTTTCCCCCCTAAGCACAGCCATGCCTGGTTCACAAGGCATCTTCTGCAACTCTGAACAGCAGCAGCACTGCACAAAGCCAGGACTCTTATTCATCGCCCTGTGGGCAGAAGTACTTATAGTTGAGCTGGCTGGGGAAGGGGAATGCTGCTGTTACAGCCATGCCCAGTTCATTGGCACTGGAAAGACTGCAAAAGCGGGCAGCCGTCTGGCCTTGGTTCTCAGGAACCTTTCCCCAGGCCTGGTAACTGCATCTTCCAAGCAGTGGACTCACTCAGAGACTGTTCTGCGAGCAGAGCGTGGTGGGGGCTGCTCAGAGATAGTCACTAGCAGTGGCAGTTCTCTCACCATGCCAGATTCAGAGAAGTTGGGGATCTGTGCAAAATCATGGCATCAAACCAGTCTAAATCGCCATGGGCTGAGGTTTCCCATGTTTGAGGCCCTGCGGACACATGGTTTATACCTGCAGTTTCCACGCTTAACATTCATTTCAAGTTTGTTCATGGACGGCATGGTACTGAGGGGCTCCTGTGCCCCCAGCAATGCATGGGTCCCTGTGAGGTCGCACAGTTTGCACATACCTAGATCTGGATCCACTTGCTTCTCCACAAAGTTCTTGTTCCCCAAAGGGTGGCATGTTTGCCTGTTTTTCCTGCCTCCCCTTTGTGGCACTACTGACCCAATGGGGGAGGTCTCAGGGCAGGCTGTGCATGGGCTGCCCAGTTCCATCTCTGTGTTGTGGTCTCATCAGATTTTTTTAAAAAATGTTATTTTGAAACTGGCAGTGTCAGTGTTAAATTAAAAGGTCAAATACGTGGAGTCTGACCCAGGAACACTGCTTCCTTTAGATTAATTCAATCCAAGTGGTGTTTGCCTTCAGTCTTGCCCTTTCTGATGGGCCTCTGAACTATGTTGAAATGAGGACTTGTTTAGCTTGGAAAGAGATTCTTCCTAAGTGTTTGAAAGGCCAGTATCTTGGTTGCTTGCTTCTCTCCTGGGGCATGTTCATGCAAGGATTCACCCTGTGGTAATTCACTCTGGGCAGGGTGTAGCTAGGGGTAGGCCCTGGTGCAGAAGACAGAATGGTTTCCCTTCTGGGGCACTCCATTCCATTATACATATGCACTCTACATATGAGTGGGGCCCCCAGGCATGTGGGCCCTGGTGCGACTGCACCTGCTGTACTTATAGCTATACCCCTGATGCTGGACCAATAATTTTGGATTTGGGATGTTCACATGATATTAGCCTTGGAGGGTGACTCCCTTGGTTTACATCAGGGCTCAGGGGTGGATTCCACACAGAGATTTTGCTCTGGGGCAACAGGGGAATTACTCTTCATCAGTGCTTCACAAACTCTGCTCTGCAAAAGGACTTCACTTTTAAAAAAAAAAGAAAAAAAAAGTTTCTAGCCCCTCCTGGTGGCCGTGAGAATATGTAATGCATGCCCTAAGAGAGTTTTCTTCTCTTACGGTTTCAGTGTCCGATTCTGGATACTTCACAATGGCCCTTTTCACATGAGACACCCCCACCCATCAGGTACATGGGTGACCGCCCATGGGAATGGGACCAAGTAGGTGTACGCGTCCCACCCATCTCCACCCCCAGAGCATCCAGGAAGGAGCCAGTCCACTCACCTGCATCCCTTGCTGCTGCGCTTCACCACCAGCTGCCAACGAGGAGAGGGGTCTGGTGCTGCTGCCGCTGCCACCGCCACCTCTACTTTGCTCCAGGGACCTGCGGGAACAAGAAGAACTGCTGTGAGTCCGGGGGTTGGGGGGGAGCAGAGAAGCCAGTTGAGAGGCCGGCTGGTCCCCCTCCCCCACTCTGAAGTAGCCGGGGGCTTAAAGCCCCACGCCCAGCGGCTCCAGTCATAGGCTGTGGCTGCAGGGCCATGGTCCAAAGGGCCATGGCCAACACGCGTGGAGCTTTGGGGCACTGCAGGGGGTGGTAGGGGGTTATTATCGTTTTTGTGGGTCTTTTTTGTACAGGGATAGGGTGGTGGGGTGGGGGTGTAGGTGGGGTGGGCAAGAGGGGGG
>QEPC01005805.1:5649845-5662678 GCA_003113815.1 Sphenodon punctatus
ATTCATTAGTTGTTCCATTAAATCTCTCTGTTTCCTCTGATTATCAGAGTCAGCATTCTCAGCAAGCTGAGAAATGCCCTTTAGACATCCCTTATCCGGTGGACCTAATTCCATAGCCTCCTCCTCATTCAAATTAGGGGCTGGCAACCCAGGACTTGCCTGATTAGTATTTACATGCACCCCCTCCCTCAATTTGAGGGTGCTATGGTTATCAGATGGGGGCTTACTTGATACTTCATTCGGTTGGGTAATAGTCCTCTCTTTCGGTTTAGGGGGTATCTCCTTATCAAATACTGAAGAGAGGTAAACTGCACTATTATTAAGTAACTGCTCACATTCATATAACCTTGTTACCCACATAGGGGTATTAAATTCCAAATTAATGACCCACCGATTATCAAGGCTGAGGATATGGGAGACAGACATTATAATTCTATGAGTGATAGGGAGCTGTGTAATTGCTCGAAGATGCTCTGCTATATCAAGGGCAGGAGCCCACACTGGCAGTCTACCAGCAGGAAGTGGTAAAACTGTTAGAATTATGTTGCTCGAAAGTTGTCTAAGTACACCACGTTCCTCAGACACAATAACCCTTCCTGGCTTTATAGGGACCTTCATTTTAGCTGTAACAGCTTTAACTAAAGCCAAGTCCCCAGTGGCCTCTTCCCTTAAAGGGACTGTCATGTGATTCGCCCCAGAGGGGATCAATGATTTAATTACATCCGCAAAGTCATCCATCCTTTTGCTTTGATGAAGCAATTGATCAAAGACGTGAGAGATCATGCCAAATAGGAGGTATTATTAACCTGATCAATTTGATGGTTGTAATTCTTTAGTACCACTGTAGAATCCGAGGAATCAAATTTAGATGAAACAAATATACCCTCCTCCTCCATCGAGGGAGCAATAGTTGAGCGAAAGGCTGGGGAAGAATGGAGTTTCGGGGGGGAAATGACACCCTCACCCCTCCCATCCCCATCACAATTATGGCCTAAAGTGAGAAAACAATCAATCTTCCTTTGTTTCATTGTCTTATTCTCCAGGGGAGAGATTAACACCATCTCAATTCGGGAGCGTTTCTGTGAGGACATAGTCAAATCCTCTGTCCGGGTATCTCCAATTTACTCAAAAAGAATTATTTGGGCACACAAGATGATTGTGAGTACCTACAATAGCCCCCCAACAATAAAAGTCAGGGAGAGGGGAAAAAAGGAAAAAGCAAGGGACGAGGTCAAAAGCAGGGGCTGTGGCCCTGGCCCCGCCGGCGCCTAAGTCCGCGCGCAGCCCTTAGGCACGCACCTCCGGCGCCGCCTCCGGCAGGTCAGGTCTTTTGAATCCTGCCTCTGCTGTGTAGCTCCTCCCCTCTGCTTACACCCAGGTCGCAGTCAATTACACAGGGCTAGGGCTCCCACCGTGCAGCAAGCCTTGCTCCTCAGACACCCTCCGGCAGGTCGGGTCTTTTGAATCCTGCCTCTGCTGTGTAGCTCCTCCCCTCTGCTTACACCCAGGTCGCAGTCAATTACACAGGGCTAGGGCTAGAAAAGAAGCAATAAGAGACCAGTTCTTGGTCTTCTCTGCTCATGGCTTTCCCGCACAGCTGCAGAGAAGAGAGAGAACTTCTCCCACTCAGAATCCTCAGCACATACGTACTGGCACTTCGATACCTTTTTTCTTCCTCTTTGATACCTTTCTCTTCGATACCTTTCTCTTCGATACCTTTTCTCTTCCTGCAGCAACCTGTGCTCCACCATAGCCAGTTCTTCTAAGTACTGCGTGTCTTTCTGTCTTTCTGCGTGTCTTCTGTACTGCGTGTCTAAGTACTGCGTGTCTTTCTCTTCAATACCTTTCTCTTCGATACCTTTTCTCTTCCTGCAGCAACCTGTGCTCCACCATAGTGTAGCCAGTTCTTCTAAGTACTGCGTGTCTTCCCGGGACACTCGATCCAAGCGATCCCGAACTTCTTTCGGTTTGATTTGCTGGGATTCCAAGTTTTCAGGTGCCTCTTGTACAATCCCTTGTGCTACCATGAAAAGTTGTTCAGCCTGTGTTACTTTTCCCTAAGCAGTGTGTGGATTCTGGGAGGGTGCTGCGGGAGGGGGGGGCTGGTGTGGGGAATGGGCCATGTCATTGGGGAGTGGCCCCCGCCCCCCAGAAGATGGTCCACCCTCCCAAAACCCTCTGCACATTTTCCGGGGGTGGGGATGGTCACCCCATGCATGTCAGGCTGGGCTGGAGCTTGGGCAAGAGAGAGCACTGTATGAATGCTGGGAGGGTGCTGCGGGAGGGGGGCTGGTGTGGGGAATGGGCTGTGTCATTGGGGAGCAGCCCCCACCCCCCAGAAGATGTTCCGCTCTCCCAAAGCCCTCTGCACATCTTCCGGGGGGCGGGGGCAGCCACCCCATGCATTTGTGTTTCTGTGGTGTGCTGGACGGTGTGGCATGTGACTCCAGTGTGTGTGTGCGTCACGATAGACAAGGTGCAGAGACTGGCTGAGACAAGGCACAGAGAGTCAATGAGACAAGGCGCAGAGAGTCAATGAGACAAGGCACAGACGAGTGCACTCCTTGCCCTTCCTCCTGGATGGGATGGGAACAAAGGAGGCAACTTGTGGGCCGACAATATATGGGAATAAGTAGTAGATTTCCTACTACTTTTCCCTGGTGGAGTGCTTGGACTGGGAATATTGCCCTGCTGTGGATGCCATGTTGGCTGTGCAAACCGAGACCACCTGCTGCTGTGAGCTCATCAATGACACTGCTGACCAAACTGCAGGCCGATGTAATTTGCCTGAGTCTTGTCAGGATGTGCACAGGTGCAGGGGAGTGAAGGTAGCTGGAAAGGATATCCCCTGGGACTGGGCAAGCACATCATGTCCCCCAGTCAAAGGTCTCGTCCTCCATGAACCCAAGAAGGGGAAGGTTAGTCTTGAGAAAGACCATCTCTTCCACTGTCTTTGGGTCCAATTTCGAGCGATGTGGGGTCACAATGTCTCCTGCCACACTGAACACCCGCTTCGAGGATACACTCGTAGGAGGACATGAGATGTATCGCACTGCTACCTTTGCAAGTGGGGCCACATATGGATCTTCAATGACCAGTAGTCCATGGGTTTGGTGGATACAGGCCATGGGGGCTCGGCAAGATATTGCAAAACATAAGTGTTTGCAATATCCTCTTGCTCCGGCTCACATGGAGGTCCTGCATCCTCCTCCACCCATTCCTCCAGCCATGAAAGAGTCATGGCAGACCCCTGTAGGAGCAGTAGCACTTGCCTCATGCTGCAGGGGCCGCTGCGCTTGGCAATACTGCCGCACCTGATTGATGAGCTTGCCCCTGAAGGTTGTGAAGGGAACGACAAGCGCAGCCATCTTCTGCTTAACCCGTGGGTCGAGTAGCACTGCCAAGAAATGTGGCCAACTTTCCAGCAAGACAGAAAAATGTCTTTCCAAATTTCTGGCCAATTCCACTGACAGCACCCTCACAGACTCACAAAGGTCACCGCGAGAAAGAAATGCCTGCATTCGTCACTGCAGGATCATGAAAAGTGGTAACACTTGGCACAGACTGGAATTCTCTGAGCTGAGGTCCACCGTGCCAATGTGAAACGGCTCCAGAACCTGTGTCAGCTGCTCCACCACTGTCCAGTCCTCCCCAGACAGTTGTGGTTTCCCAATGCCCCGCACCAAACATAGGGCATGCAGGACCGCCTTCTGCTCCAGGAGTCGTTGCAGCATAAAAAAGGTGGAGTTCCACCTTGTCACCACATCCTGAATCAGCCAGTGAAGAGGGGAGCCCAACTCCTCCTGCTTCTCTTGCAGCGCCCGGCTGCCTGAAACTGACCGGTGGAAGAAACCGGCAATCTTCCTGGCAGTTCCAAGGATCTCTGCCATGGCCTCGGTCCCAGAGATGGCATTCTGAACC
Source organism: Sphenodon punctatus (assembly GCA_003113815.1). Taxonomy (NCBI): domain Eukaryota; kingdom Metazoa; phylum Chordata; class Lepidosauria; order Sphenodontia; family Sphenodontidae; genus Sphenodon; species Sphenodon punctatus. Next base: position 5,653,767 of record QEPC01005805.1, read on the forward strand.
ACCAGATTCAGAATGTGCACACCGCAGAGAATATGGGTATAGCCACCCTGACTCATGGCTGCAACCATATTCGAGGCATTATCGGTTACAAAGTAACCGACCTCGAAGCTAGATCCATCAATGTGGGTTCACCTACCCAGGATGGATCTAATCACCCCGAGGATTTCCTTCACTGTGTGATCTCTGTCAAACACACAGGCATCAAGCAATGCCCTGTGTGACTTGCCAGAGGTCACCGCTCCTCCAGTGCTGCTGCTGCTGCTCCTCACTGCGCTGGTGACAGCTACTGGTGACATCTGCCACCAGTATGCGGTCAACGCCAGATAGGCATGGATCGCACTCTGGCTAGTCCACAGGTCCATGGCAAAATGTACCATAGCCCCCTCCACCCATGAGAACTCTGCAAGGAGCTGGGACTTCACCCTCCCATACAGAGATGGGACAACCTTTGAGCAGAAGGTTTTGAGACAAGGGACACTGTAACTGGGCTCCAGCAAATTCAACAGCCGCTTGAACCCAACACCCTCAACAAGGTTGAATGGCCGCTCATCCATGGCAATCACTTTCATGATTGCCTTGGTGATGGCCACAGCCTGGGGGTGTCTTGGTGCAAAAGGCTGCCTCTTTTCCCAGAGCACAGTTACAGTCTGCTGGGAGGATGATAACAGGGAACTACTGGGCTGGGATGAGTGACTAGTGCACTTCCTCTGCCTCTTCTGGGGACGGGGGGTGGTTTTGGTGCCGTCATGAGACGGCCCAGAGGTAGCAGTTGTAGTGGGAGTGGAAGAGGGCTCCTCCTCCTCCGAGAAACTATCACCCACCACCTCTACAACTGCCACCTCCCCACATGGTCGCTTGGAAAGTGCCCCCTTGGGATCACAGAGGTGCCCCTGGCGATGTTCCATGTGACTCCTAAGGCCAGAGGTGCCCCATTTCATGGAATTGGAGACACCGCAACTGACCTTGTCATTGCAGTGTGCACACACTGCCTTTGAGTTGTCTTTCTCCCAGATATCAAAAATGGGACCACACCCAGGATGTGATCCTCTTCGTGTTTGTTCCTGGAAGGACAGGAGCAGCATGACTGGGAGTAGACCTCTCAAAGGCAGTACTCAGTGCAACACTTGCAGAAGGGGCAGTGGCAGCAGGAACAGCATGTGTGGGTGTAGAGGGCGGGGTCAGAGGAGACGCAGGCGCGCTATGGTGCATGTCGGCAAGGGTAGAGGGTGGGCTTGCAGGCACGCTAGAGTGTGTGTCAGTGCAGGATGTGGCCGGGGAAGCAGGTGACTGAATGTGTGTGAGTGCATGTGCAGAGGACAGTGGCGCACTAGGAGCAGGAGCAGAAGCAGAGGAAGTAGCCAGCGAAAGGTCAACTTCACTACCAGACAAAGAAGGCGCCCCCTTCTTCTTGGTAGGCATTGACTGGGAGGAAGAAGCACCCTCCTCCCATGATCCCAGCCTCTGTGGTGGCTTCAAGGTATGTCCAGAGACCATAATCTTGGGTGCACTTGAAGCTGGTGTGCTGGAGGAAGAGCTTACCTCCAGTGTCCCGGGGCCAGTCAGAGTAAGCTGCCTAAGAGGAAGAGGCTTCTTGCCTCTTCTGGCACTGCCACTCATGGCTGGTTTCTTAGTTCCACGTCGGCCGCTCATCTTTAAGCTGTCGCTGACTGTGTCACCAAGAAAGAACCACCGGCAACAGGTGTGTGTGTGTGTCTAAGTGTGTCTAAGTCTAAACTCTCTAAACTCTAACTGTCTAAACTCTCTAAACTCTAACTGTCTAAACTCCCTAAACTCTAACTCTCTAAACTCTAAACTCTAACCTCTAACCTCTAACCTCTAAACTCTAACCTCTAAACTCTAAACTGAGGTGTAGGTGGGGTAGAAGAACTAGGGTGGGGGTAGAGTAGGTGGGGTAGAAGTAGAACTAGGGGGTGGGGTTGAGGAGGGGTAGGGCAAGGGGGTGGGGTACAGCTAGGGGGTGGGAGAGGAGGGGTTTGGCAAGGGGGGTGGAGTAGAGGAGGGGTAGAGCTAGAATGGGGTAGTGGGGTAGAGAAGAGAATACAGAGAGTAAAGTGGGGTAGAGGTGTAGGTGTGGTACTGGAGTGTAAGTTTGCGTGCTTGATGACTCTCGCTTACCAGCAGTCGGCTACTCGCACGTGACGTCCAACATTGCCAACTGCACAGTCCAACACAGTCCAGTGGCTGGAGGATGAAAAAGATTATTTTTTTTAATTCACTGTGTTGGGCAACTGGGGTACCCCCACCCCCAAACCTGAACACAACACACAAGCCAAGTTAACATCCCATCCCCCACTGCCTCAGCTTCCAAAAAGGCCACAGAGAAGACACAGCCAGAAGCCACACATAGGTCCCACCATTGGCCTGGCAAGATACCGGGGTACCCCAACACCCCCAAACCTGGACACAACACACAAGTCAAGTTAACATCCCATCCCCCACCACCTCAGCTTCCAAAAAAGCCACAGACAAGACACAGCCAGCAGCCACACATAGGTCCCACCATTGGTCTGGCAAGATACCGGGGTACCCCTCCACCCCCAAACCTGGACACAACACATAAGCCAAGTTAACATCCCATCCCCCACCACCTCAGCTTCCAAAAAAGCCACAGACAAGACACAGCCAGCAGCCACACATAGGTCCCATCATTGACCTGGCAAGATACCTGGGTACCCCAACACCCCCAAACCTGAACACAACACACAAAAGCCAAGTTAACACAGTGGGCACCACAATGAGCACCCCCACACACCCCAAAACAAGCTTCAAAAAAAGCCTCAGACAAGACAGCCAGTGTTTAGTTCAGCAAAGGGAAGATTGATGACAATCAATCTTTTGCACTGCAGTCTCATAGAAAGAAAAAAATCTCACTGAGACAGACAAGTGGGCACAGCCAGGCAGCCAGCTTTCCCACATCCCATCCCCCACTGTGGCTTACCTTCCAAGAAGCCTCAGACACTACAGACAGGCAGCCACTACACCACAAGCCATTCCAAGCCAAAGAAAGCACCCCACAAGCAGGGCAGTGGCCAAGCATGGGGGCACCCCCACACAGTGCACCCCAAAATAAGACAGGGCTAGAGACAAAAACACTGCAAGCCATTCCAAGCCAAAGAAAGACAACACCATGAAGCAGGGCAGTGGCCAAGCATGGGGGGCACCCACACACAGTGCACCCCAAAACAAAACAGGGCTAGACAAAAACAGTAAAACACCACAAGCCATTCCAAGACAAACAAAGATAGCACCATGAAGCAGGGCAGTGGCCAAGCATGGGGGCAGTGCACCCCCACACAGTGCACCCCAAAACAAGACAGGGCTAAAGACAAACACACACATCACACACCATGGTGGCAAGGCCACCATTCCCCACCCCCTGTGCCAGTGGAAAAAACTCTCAGCATGACATGCCCTTGCCCACTGTTTCCCAGTGCCCTGCCCTATCTGCCCAGTGCCTGCCCACTGCCCACCATGCTGCCCACCCCCCAGCACATATCCTGCTGGCTAAAATCCCCCCCCCATCCTATCCCTAAGTCTAGGGATACCCGTAACCCTACCCAGGCAAGTCCACTAGTGCCAACCTCTCCATCCCCCTTGCTACGGGCACCAAGGAGATCCTGTACTAGAAGGAATCAGGGAACCCCAAATTTACCAACAGTCGCACGCACACATGCCTCCAGCAGTTCTGTGGATCCTTTCGACTCCAAGGCTGCTGTAAAATGGCTGGCCAGGCACAAGCTCCAGAAGCCCCCAGAAGGGAAGGAAAAAACCCCAAGATTATTGGCCGGCACCAGCAGCCAGTTAAAGTGCCCCATACCCTACAGAAACCTCCAGGATTGGATGACTTTTTTTATTTCAAAAAATTAAAACAATCCAAGGCAGGGTAAAAAAGGTGCAAAATGTATCCATTTGCACCTCTGGGTGGGGGCAGGGAGGGACTCAGTACTTAAAAACAAACTTACATGACAAAAGCCTGCCAACTGCCACCTTGACCTTCCCCAATGTAAAAGATCCAGTAACCTGTACCATTAAAAAGATCCAGTACGGGTTACCGGATTATCAGATTACCAGATTTAAACCCTGTACACCTAATACCAGCATTACCGGTTACCGGTAGAATCGGTATTCCCACCCCTACTATCTGCTACCCAAGGACACTTGTGAGTGTCCCATCAGCTCCACCTCTGTTAAATTACTCTCCAGGTACCGCTCGTTGGTCTCAGACATGCTCAGTTGTGTCTGGCAGGTGCGGGACATGTGCAGTCGTGGGGGTGTCCTTCCTTGCAAGGTTGGATCTGGTGGGGAGTGGCCCATGTGTGGCATAATGCTGCTTGGTACCCTGTGGCAGAGCAGTGATGTTCAGATGTTGAGTGATACCCTCACCATGGGTGATGGCTTCAATCTTCTCTCCCATTAAATGTGGCTGCTGGAACACCCCTTCGGGAGCCTTGAATGCCAGCAGAGATTGAGGGATCTGGGCTTCACACTGCAATGCAACTGTGTCTATGGGCACCCTACCTGGAGTGGTGCTGCCATGGGATGCCCAAGAGAGTGCAGCTGTGCACTCTGTGGCTGATCAGCCTGATTAGATTGGTCCTCCAGGCCAGTGGTCTGTATGTTGCTAGCTGTTACACCAGAATCCTACTGCATGCCCGTGGCATCCTGCAACACCATGGGGACTGTCATGCTCACCTTGGTGAGCTGGGCTTGCTTGCTCTCCCTGCCAGGGGGTCCTATCTAACCAGAGCACCTGGTGAGCTGGAGCTGGCTGCCCTGTCTGATGTGTTGGACCATTTGGATATCCGAGCTGCTTGTGCCACCGGCCACCCCATTCTACAGCTTTTGATGGTGGATACCCATATGCATGCCCAGGGTTATGGGTGAGGCCTCTTTGCCTGGGAGGGCTTTGTTGCTGGGCCGCTGTTCCCTGATCGCCAATCTCCTCTACCCTGAGATTGCTGTGATGCAATGTGGAACAGTGCTTCATATTGCTCCTACCATTGTCCTGGTGCCTTCTGCTGCTTCTGCAAGCTGTCCCCCCATTCTCCAACACCCCCGCCTGGATGGCCGTCACCTGCTACTAGGGGATCTGTGAATCTGCATGGACCCTTTGATCCCCTGTCAGCCATAGATCCCTTTTGGGCCTGCATGCTCTGCTGCCTCACTCCATGCCTGCACCCAGCTTGCCGACCCCTGTGTTCCCATTGGTCACCCCTGCCAGCAGCTTGCTGTGTCTGCTCATGGACTGGACTGTTGCTTGTAGCAATAAATGCATGTGTTTGGCCCAGCATGTGTTCGCCTGCCATCTGTCTGACCCAGCGGTCTCAGCTGTTGGTGGGCCAGGTGCTGCAGGGGTGGGTGGATCCCAGGGGTTGGATGGGTGGGGGGAACGGGATCCTATCCCAGGATCGTGACTTGGCTTGGGGGTCTGAGCCCTCAGAGCGAGTGCGGTAAGCTCTCCTGTGCTGTACTGTGTATATCTGCATGACAGGTGTGCTGCTCCTTTCAGCATCTGTCACTTCCTGCAGGGTTGCCATCGCTTCCTCCTGTCCCGCTACCGTAGTGTGTTCCAGTGACCTGTCCCATGGGCTGGACCGACTGTCTGTGCTCACTTCCTTGGTGTACTGTTGCTGGCCCCTGTCCTGTATGGATGCCACGTCCCTTCCTTGTCTGCGATAGCCATTGCCCCAGCACCTTGCGCACCATGACAGCACTTTGTGGTTTCCATCTTTGGATGGACACTCTGGGGTGACCTGCCTCTCTGCAACTGGAACTGGGGGCAGGGGTTAGTGTCCCTGACCATCCATGGGGGCTGAAGATGGTACCGTGATGTCACTGAGGGATGCCACATGCACCTGGGTTTCTTCAGGCTGTCATTTGCAACCATGTGGTGGCCTCGTGTGGGCTCATGGGCCCTTGCTGGTATCAGAAGATTTGCTCCTGGGGTGCCTGGAGACATAATGCTACCTACACTATGATCCCACTGTCACGGTGCTCTGTCATCTCATATGCATGTTGCAGGCTGCATGGGGCACCAATGCAGGCCTGCAACCTGCATGAGCACTGTGACAGTGGTGTTGCTGTGCAGGTGGTGCTATGTCCATGCTCCACTCCCACCCCCTGGTTTACATGTGTCCCGGGGCTGTGGCACCCCTTGCCTCCCTTGTCATATCTGCTCCCTTGCAGGCCCACCCCCTGCCTATTCTGCCTCATCCCCGGGCATTGGCTTTGAACCGTTATGTGTGCTCCTGTCCCTTTATGTTGGCCTGACCTCGTTCTGACCCCATGAGCTGTTTGTTCTACTGCCCCCTATCAGTTCCCCATTCTCTAACTGGTGACCATGGATGGGTGGTGCACTCCTGGGGCTACTGACCATGAATGTGCCCACACTGTTGACTATGCACCGTGTCCCTTGCCACCTCCTTCGGGCTCCCTTATGGGGCAGGTGGCTGTCAGGTCACGGGTTCACAGAGCTATGTTGGCCCAGGGTTTGGCCCTAGGTGCCTTGGGTTGTGGGCTTCCCATTGCCTCCTGGCCTGTCCCTGTCCCCTCCTATCACTTTCAGAATTGGTACTTGTGCTGGTGATCCTGCTGTGGTTGGGGGCCATAGCCAGGCAGCTGCAGTGGATGGCCATGGACTTCTGTGCAGGGGCCCCGGTCTATTATGATATCTGTGAGTTACCCTGCTGCATGTGTTCCCCTCTCCCCCATGTTTGGTGTGGGGTCCCAGGGTGGTCTGGTCTGTGGCCTGGGCTCATGGTGGTCCCCCACCCCTCTCTCCATTAGTGCAGGAGCTGATCTCAGAGTGGACCCGGGAGCAGGAGGAGGTGCTGCTGCTGCTGCTGCTGCATCTCCTGCACTGGGTCCATCAGCTTGACCGGGCCCAGGCCAACTGCTGGAGCCGTGTTCAGGGATGATGTCCCTATTGAGTGCCCCCAGTCACCCCTACTGTTGTCCTCTGTTGCTCTGTTGAGCTGTTGTACTTGTTTTTTAAATTAAAGTTTGTTTCTTACTGTTCCCACCTGTGTCCATGGTCCCATTCTTGCTGGGGGGCTTCCGTGGTAGTGCCGGTTGGGGGTGGTGTGCGGTGGTTGCCGGAGTGGCACAGGGTCTGTGGGTGTGTGCTCCCCTTTCCCTGTTGCTGTGCTTTATGTTTTTCAGGGCTTTGTTAGGGTAGCCCTGTGGGTCCTGCCTTCGCGTTTTGCACAGCTCCTGTGGATGCCTTGTCTCCCTTGTCCCCCGTGCCAGCCCCGGTCTCCCTGTCCTTCTTCCCACCATGCTTGGCTTCCCCCTGCACTTGCATGGTGCAGGACTGTACCTGTGCAACCCCGCACTGTGCTTTATGTTTTTCTGTGGCTTTGGTCCCTGGGTGTTGCTGTTGGACAGCGCCTCTCCTCTTGGGACCCTCCCATCCTGCACCCATCATGCCTTTTGCTTGGCTGCCTGTTTGCTGCAGCCCTGTGCCTTGTACCGTGTGGGGGGGTTGAGGGGTCCCATAGCAGAGGTGCTTGCCTGCGAGCAGCCGGTGTACTCCCACCCATTGTGGGCATTTCTTTTGGTTGTCTTGTGTGCTGTTCTCGGGGCATCCCCCCTCCCATTTTGTCATCCCCACCTCCCCCTGCTGTGGTTCCCCTGTTTGCTTTTTTGGACTGTTGACTGCCTGCTGATGCTGGGGGATTTGACTTCAGTGATGCCTGGCTGTCTGGTCAGTGTCTGGTGACTACTTTTTTCTATCGCTTTGCCTTCCCCCATCCCTCCTCCTCCACCCACTTGGAATCTGGCAGGGAATGGGTGGTGCTGTGTGCTGTGACTTTGTTTGCCCTTGCTCGGCCATGTTGTTGCATCCCACAGCGGGGTGTGTTTCCCCTTCTATCAGTGTTCGGGCTGTCTGTGGGAACGGTGTGCGTGTTCAGTCAGTGGAGTTCTGGGTGAGTGGGTACCTGGTGGGTGGGTGCTGTGACCCCCCATCTGACCTCCCACAACCCCCTGGAGTGGTGTCTGTGGGAATACCTCCATGCTTGCCACCAGTGGGTGTGCGGTACATGGGTTCCCTCACCCATCTTGGCCTGCAGCGGTGTCCATTTGAAAAGGGCCAATATCAGGTGATAACAGGGACAGAACAGTTTAAAATATTTCCATTGTTTGCTGTACAGAAGATTAAAAAAACTATTATTCAGCATCGTGGGCCCAACCTACCTGCAGGACTGCCTCACCCTCCAGATCCTGGATTGGCCCTTGCGGTCAGCTGGGGACACCCTCCTCAAGGTCCCCCGGGTTTCTTGGGTGTCGACCTTGCAGAGGGCGTTCTCTGTGGCCACGTCGCAGCTGTGCAACTCCGTCCCGCTGGAGGTCTGCCTGACCAACGACCTCCCCTCTTTCCATAGACAATGTAAGACCTGGCTGTTCTGCCATGCCTTTCCCGAGTGAGATGGGGTGAGTGGGTGGGGTAGGGGGTAACTTGTTTTTATTGTGGGATTTTAATTGTATTGTTGTTTATTAGGGATGGGCGAACGCAGTTCCGTAGTTTGGTGTTCATCCTGAACTCGGCCTGTTCAGACTACCGAACCCGAACCTGAACCCGAACATACTGAACGGAACCAAACACCGAATGGCGAAATGGCGAACATACCAAACAGATTCGAACACCGAACGATGAAATGGCCAAACAGTTTGTTCAGTTCGGATTGCGTTCGGTTGTGTTTGGGTGGCTAAAACGTGGTCTTCTGTCAGGTCACTGGAAGGCCAAATGTAGCAGGGAGGAGGAAGTCATTTGACTCAGCTAGGAGCAGGCTTTCAGGCACCAGCGGTGGAGGGTGGAGAGTGGCTTCGAGTAGCAGCCAGCCTGCCGAATCACCATCTCTTTTCGCCTCAGACCACTGGCTTGGCAGTCT
>QEPC01005805.1:5684285-5745629 GCA_003113815.1 Sphenodon punctatus
ACAACACACACCAACCCACCCAAACACACAGCACAGCCAAAACAATCACCAAAACACACTACACAAGCAGCCACCGAAACAAACACACACCCTCTCGCCTCACTCACGCACACGCACACGAATTTCCGGCGCGACGCCGATTTTACGGCTTCCCGCGACATTTCCGGCCGAACGGCCGAACGCGAACGCACGAACCACCCGAACACCGAACGACCGAACACGAACGCACAACCCGATGGCGAACGAACCGAATGGCCGAACACGAACGTATGACCTGCCCGAACAACCGAACACGAACGGCCGAGACACGAACGACCGAACCGAACGGGCGAACACGAACGCGAGGTACGACCGAACGACCGAACACGAACACACGAACCGAACGCGGCCGAACCGAACGGCCGAACGCGAACACACGAACCGATTGCGGCCGAACCGAACGGCCGAACACGAACCGCGATCTGTTCGCCCATGCCTACCGCTTCCGGTTCATGTAAAACAGCGCCGCGGCTGTTTTGCCGGTCCCACGCCTGATCCCCGCTGCACGTCTAAAAGCGGCCTCAGTATGGATCCCTGGGGCATTCCACTATTTACTTCTCTCCATTATGAAAACTAGCCATTTCGTCATATCCTTTGTTTCCTATCTGTTAACCAGTTACTGATCCATAGGACACTGTCTCCTATCTATTTAATTTCCTCAAGAGTCTCTCATGTGGGACCTTATCATAAGTATAAGGCAATAAATGGTGTCCCTGGCTTGGCTGAGAGTCAGCTAGAGATTTCCAAGGCTATACCTTCTTAGACTCTCCTTGCAGCCCTGGGCTGAGTTTGTCAGGCTGGTTCTGAGTGCTGATGGAGAGAGCTTGGGGACTTCCTTTCTCCTTTGGATTCTTCAGGGACTGCCTCTATCTTCCCTGCATGCTTCAGTGCCTGTCGAAGATGCTGGACAGCATCAACCTCCCCTGGCAAGCTGGGCTGACAGCTGATTCCAGGGCAAGGTGCTTAGAGCCGACAGTTCTTGGAGATCCAGCCTTTTCCAGTGCCTCACCCCAAGGCACCCCACTCCCTGACAGAGCTTCAGGTGATGGTAAGAGCTGCCTGTGCTATGGAGAGAACTTCTGTAGGCATCTCATGGAGTTTGGGGTGGGAAAGAGATGGAGAGGAGACAGTGCTGCATGAAGCTGCAGAGAGAGCAGGGAAGGGAAAAGTCATCATGGAAATGATGATGGTTCCATGGGGAAACCCCTCCCTGGCCCCTGAACAACAGGGCCCCAGTGATGGTTGAGTGTGGGGAGTCAGCAGCAGGAGCGAAGAACGGGTCCCGAGGCTGGCCTAGGGGAAAGGGTGTTTTTGCCTTGTCGAGTTGGCCTGTGTGCTGTGACCTTTGGTTGAGTAATAAGTGATGCACACACAGCTCCCACTCCTGATAAGACTCAGCCTGGCCCTGCAGCAGGGTCTATAAAAACCAGAAGGACTGGGAAGGGGAGCTTGCTGCTGAGACTGGCCCACCTGTCAACCAACCCAGGGAAAATGTTTCGGTTCTTGAGCTACACGAAACACTGCTTGCAGGTGAAGAGAGTGCTGCAGAGACAGGATCGACCCCTGTGGCCACTTCTCTTCCCAGCTGCCGTGCAGCGGAGCAGGTGAGTCCCTGTGGGTACTGAGCAATATTGCAGAGCTACACAAAGCCTCTGTAGAATTTGAGGGCAGGGGACGAGGTGCTTATGGGATGAACTCAGGAAGAGGAGGCTCCAGATCATGGCTCTGTCTCCTGCCACTGTGTGTGTAGTGTACATCCTCATTTCTGCTCCCTTACCCTGAGTTCAGTTTTTCACTGCTTGGAGATAGGAACTACATTCACAGGCCAGATCCAGAAACTGGAATTGGCCTGGATTTGAGGTTCCTTCCCCTTGCTTTAGGGGTTTCAGACTGGGGCCCCTCCAAAATATTACTGCCACAAGGAACTGGATTATTCAGAAAGGAGCCTCCAAGCATCTTACAGCCCCAGACCTCTATCATACTCAACCTGGCATCGATTATGAACCATTGCTAAGGTGCAGGTTGATGTGATGGGGGCGGGAGAAGGACAGGCCCCATACAGTGACATTAAGAGCTGGAACTGAACTGTGAGGCTGTGGGCTCAGAGGGAACTAGGCCATGTCCAGGCAAGCATTTGCATTGGGGCACTTTGAAACTCCTGAGATTGCGTCCTATTGTTCCTGATCAGCAGCCTTGAGCACATTTTCAGTTGTTATCCACCGAATTCTTCATGTTTTGATCAGAATACTAGAATTTGCTTCAAAGCAACTTCCAAATTGCCTTGTGTGCATTTACACTGTTTTACCCAGGTCAAGCCAACGTTTGTCTAAATTCAAAGGAGCTTGCCATGTTTAGCCTAGAAAAAGATTAAAGGTGGCATGACATAAGTTTTCAAAAGCTGCCATAAAGAAGATGGAGGGGAATTGTTCTCTTTTTCCATGGAGGGTAGGAGAAGAAACTTAGGCCCTTTTTACACGGACCGCAGCGCGCGTGTGTGTGTGTGTCAGTGTGCGACGCGGTCTGTGTGCGCTGGGGGGGGGAATGTAGATGGGCACACACCCACCTACACCCATCAACATACACGGAACAACTGCTGATTTCGCCGGTTGCTCCATGCGTGGGGGATGGGTAGAGGTGGGTGTGCATGTGTGTGCGCAGGAGCACACACCCACCCACCATGGGATTTACATGGGCGGCACCCACGCATGAACACCCAGATTTCTGGGTGTTCATGTGTGGGTGCTGCCCATGTAAAAAGAGCCAATGACTTTGCATCTAATGTAATGAACTGACCATTGTATATCTATAATTAGGATGATCATTAATTTTTCCCTATGTGTACCACTTTCCACTTACCAACCTTGAATTTCATCTACTGCTTTATTGCCCAGTTTCCGAGTCATGCTGGTTTGATAAAGGTGCCAATCAGGGTAGATTCTAGGTATGGTCTCTTCCCTCCCACTCCAGGAATAATCAAGCCAGTCTCAGGATGTAAATCTTAAAATCTTTACTAAAAGGCTGAAAATGAATCACTACAACTGAGTAAATGAATACAGCAGAATAAAAGTCTGAAATTACTACATTTTATGAGTAGAGAGATATGAATAATATATAAAGTATAAAAGCAAAAGAAATAATGGTTACATAGGAAAGAACTTGTAAGATTTTAGGGTTGTTCTGTACTCAGTTGGCCAGGCTGAGAACAAGCAGTAACTTACCCAGAAACTACGTTTGAAGTGAAAGAAAGACGTCTTTGCAGAAGAAATCCCCAGAGTTAGACAGGAACCATTTACCACTATTCCATCTCTTGTATTTATTTCATTCATCACCATTCTAGCCTAATTCTGATGAATATGGACACAAATATTCCATTCCACTGGCTAAAAGCTTCTCACTTATGATGCTTTTATCTTCCCTATAATATTTAGATTGAGTTTCTTTCTTCTCTGGCACCGTATTCCAATCCCTTATCTATAGCAACACTCTCAATTCTGAGAGATACACAAGTGGGTCAAATTATTCTCAGTCCTCAGCTGCTTCAGCAATTTACCAGTTTCCTATTAACTTTTTCTAGAGAAATTTTTAACCCATAAAACTTAGGTCAACACACCTAATTTAAAGAACACCCACCATTGTAATATGTATAGTTAGGATTATTGTTTTCTACGTGCATCACTTTGCACTTATCAACCTTGAAATTTGCTTCAAAGCAATTTCCCAATTATTCTCTGTGTATTCACATTGTTTTTCAGGACCAATGGAGCACTTGACCCTTGCTAATGTTTGTTTCTTGTGCCACCCTCCATGGAAAGAGAGAACAATTTCTCTCCATCTTCCTTATGGCAGTCTTTGAAAATGGTTATCATGCCCCCCCTCCCCCGCTTCCCTTTAAACTTTTATCTAGGATAAACATTCCCAGCTCTTTGAAGTTTAGACAATGACTCCATGCCTAATTTAAAGAGCCCACCATTGTGTATCTATAGTTAAGATTATTTTTTCCTATGTGCATTGCTTTTAGGGATATGCAAGGAGGTGGGGGTGGGAAAGAGAATTTTGTATTTCTGATTTCCATTCTGGTTTCAGTACTAATTTTTTTGAGGGGGGGAGGTTGTATCTCAACATTTTGGGGCCTGCTACAGTTGGTTGGAAAGCAAGCAAGGGGTGCAGCCCTGTGTGTGTGCGTGCGTGCGTGCGTGTGTGCGCATGCACACATACACAGGTGGTGACTCTATATGAAACAGCAAAGGACCCTGGTATCAGTGAGTTCCAGAGCACCAGGCATGGGACTCACACGGTCTTGCTCCATCACATCCGGTTCCCTGGGAACAATTCTCCCTCCAGCTGCCTGCATGAGCAGGCCAAGGCAAACCTCAAAGATCAAAAATAAATCTAAATCAAAACACAATTCACTTCTACAGATCACCATTGTTGGGGCTAAACTCCCCCCTGATCAGACAACATATGAAACCTGAAAGATGCTCAGATTGCTAGGTCAGCAATTGAAAACATCTGATTATTAGTAGTGAAAATGGAGAGGCGCACTAGCACATACCCATAAATCGCAGGACATTTTTTGTGTTTTGAATATGGAACCCAAAACCAGCTTTTTTGTGTTTGAGTTTTATCCCAACCCGAATGCACAACCCTACACTTTGCAATTATCAACCTTGAATTTCTCCTGCCATTTTATTTTCCAGTCTCTCAATAATGTGAGATCCTACTGTAACTCTTTGCCATCTGCTTTGGACTTAACTATCTTAATACCTTTGTGTCATCTGCAATTTTTACTATCTCATTCTTCATCTCCTTTTCTGGATCATTAATATATTGCATATCACCAGTCCCAGGAGAGACCCATGAGGCTTCCCCTTGTTTACTTCTCATCATTGTGAAAACAATCCCTCCAGCTAGTGAGGAACTAAAGTTGGTCTCCATAGCCTACTCTGCAGTTATTCCACAGCGTAACAGACCCAGCAAGGATTTCCCTGTTTGCAGCTTAGCTGGGCTCTCTGTTACCCCTGCTCTAATTCCTTCCCTTCCCTGATGTTTACACCTTCCAGCTATGCTATTTGTTAATGTTTAAAAGGGCCTGACGCAGAGGCCCTGGAGGTCAGCGGAAAGGCCCCCGCTGATTCCACAGGGCTCGGGAACAAAGGGCAATTTTTTGTTGTTAAAATTCTGTTGTCTCTTAGTTGAACTACGTACAATCAGCTCTGTCTGGCTTCCTCCCCAATCACGTCTTATGTTCTTCTGGGGGAATAGACTGAGACATGGGGCCCCAAGGATTGTTCCTTCAAGCACTATTACATAGGGGAGCAGGAAGCGATGCCCTCCCTTGGGAAAAGGTTGAACATGTACATTTTCACTCCCACCAGGGGCAGATTCCAAGCACCAGAGCTTTGTTGACTCGGGTACAAAGTAGTTAAGATGGTGCATTTTATTGCACCAGCTTTTGTTGGGACTGTGTGATTTGGGGGCGGTGGGGGTGCAAGGAGTGGACTCTTTGGAATTAAGGTGATTATGAAATAAACATGGTGTTCATTATTAATAATAATTTATATAGCACCAGTAATGTCTCTGTACAGACGTCGTTCTTTTTGACAGGTCCCTGTCCCAAGGGGCTTACAATCTAGGATAGACAAGGAAGGAGAACATTTAGTTAGTTAGTTTTAGTTTTCTATCCCGCACCCTGATGCTCACATAGGGATACATACATTCCAATTTTACAGATGGGGAACTGAGGCTGAGAGTGACTTGCCCAAGGCTACCCAACTCATGGCTAAGAAAGGATTTGAATCCTAGTCTCCCAGTCCATTACCATAGGATGGTACCACACAAGCTGCCACTGTTTCAGAGGACACTGGCATCTCTCTGCAGCCCTGTGCTTTTAGGACTGTGTCCACACAACGACAAGAAGTGTGAGGCATCACCCTCTCACCTGCTACTTGCTTTCCTCCATGTGTGGATGAGTGTGGGGAAGCCATCCCTGTTAGACAGAAGTCATGTGATTGTGCCCTGTTATTAACCCCAAACTTTGCCTGGAGGGTGCTTATCAGGACTGTGCATTTGGGTTTGGATAAAACACAAATTCACACAGAAAAGCCCCTTTCAATGTTCACATCTGAAACATGGATATTGCTGTGCAATTTGGAGGTTTGTGAGCATTTTTCAGAGTTTCATGGTATGTCGTGCTGATCAGAGGAGTTTAGTCCCAAGAACCATGATCTATAGGAGTGGGTTGTGTTTTGATTTAGACTTACTTTTGATCTTACGATAAAAACATAGATGATGGCACTGCTACCATGGCCTGACCCGGCCCAGGGAGGAAAACCATGGCAAACACGGTCCAGGCCAGGGTGCCAGGGAGGACGGGGAGAACCTTGAACATGTGGCCGGCTGGCCCCACACTCCGCCATTATGGGCAGCCATGGTGGCCAATGGCGACCAGCCATGGCGGACCTGACCCAGGCCAGTGTAGTGACAAAAATTGATATTTTTACATTGGGTTGCCAGCCTGGGAACAGACATGATGGCCTGCTTTGGTCCAGTCGGGTGGGCCTTAGCCTGGGCTGCAACCTCAAAGGTTTTCCAAGGTCACAGCTTGGGTTAGACGCCGACATGACTTAGAGCAATCCTGGGCCAACATCTGGGTCTGGGACAAAGCAGGCTACACCGACCTGTTGTCACATCTGTTTTTACCCTTTGAGTGCTTTATGGTTTGTGGGCTTTGCCTGCTTTCACAGGGAGCTGGAGGTGGAACTGTGCCCAGGGAGTCAGATCCTCATGTTGAGTAAATGACACTAGGGAGTGGGATCTCCCTGCTCATTATTAATTATTGTTATTATTATTTTATTTTATTACACAAGCAATATACCTGGTGCTGTACAATAAGTAGAGACAGGTCCCTACCCTAAGGGGCTTACAATCTAAGAAAGACAAGGGAGAGGGGAACATAGGGAGAGACAGGGATACATTAATGAAGCTGGGAAGTCGCAGGTGCACATGCATAACTTTGTTGCAGGAAAGAGGAGGCATCCATGATGAGTCTATCGGGATGAGGAACTAGGGAAAGCCTGATGAAAGCAGTAGGTTTTCAGGAGGGATTTGACGATTGGGAGGGAGCAGAATGAACGTATTCAGGGAGGGTGTTCCAGGCACAAGGATGAAGGGGCGAATACATTTTGAGGAGCAAGGGAGTTGTGAGCAGACAAGTGTTGTGGCAGAGGATGAGAGAAGCTTCCAGGCAGGAATGTGAATGTGGCAGGAAACAAGTGCAGAGAAATGGGGACGGGCATGACAATGAAGAGTCTTGAAGGTAAAGTCAAGGAGTTTGTGCTGAATACAATTGGTAGAGGGAGCCAGTGTAGGGTGGAGAGGAGGGGCTGAACATGGTCAAATTAACAGGCAAGGTGAAGGGCCTTGACAGAAGAGCGTTGAACAGAAGTGAGAGGGGTGAGGTCGGAGCAGGGGAGACCAGTAAGGAGGAAGTTGCAGTAGTCAAGGTGAGAGATGACTAGAACACGGACTAGGGTTTTGGCATTGGAAAGAGTAAGGAAGGGCTGGATTTTTGCAATATTAGGCAGAACAAAGTGACAGGATTTGGCAACAGTCTGGATCTGAGGTGTAAAGGAGAGGGAGGAGTCAAAGATGAATCCCCAGGCTATGTGCCTGAGGAACGGACTGGATAGTGATAACCTCAACGGAAACTGAGTGGAAGAAAAGAGGGGAACGTTTTGGAGGAAAGATGAGTAGTTCAGTCTTGGCCATATTAAGCCTGAGTTGGTGGTGTGACATCATAGCACAGATGTCAGAGAGACAGTCTGTGATATGAGACTGGATGAATGGGGAGAGTGCGGGGGTGGAGAGAGAGAGAGAGAGTTGAGTATCATCTTTGTCAGCATATAGGTGCTCCTGGAAGCTGTGAGATTCAATGAGTTTGCCCAGAGAGAGAATGTAAAGGGAGAAGAGAAGGATGGGGCAAGGGCATGGGATACCCCTGCTTTGGAGCTCGCCAATACCAGTGTCTTTTGCTGTTTTATTGTAGGATCACCACCTGTGCATATGTGCAAGCACACGCACAGAGACCTGAGCTCCCTTACACATACAGGCTGCACCCTCATTTCGTCCTGTTACAAAAAGTCCCAAAATTTTGAGAGAGAAAAAACCCACAACATGCACACAGACTGGCACTGAAACCAGAATAGAAACCAGAAATACAAGATTTCCCACCCTCCACCCCCCCTTTGCACATCCCTAGTGCTTTCCACATGGGGTGCCTTTAGACACAACGGCAAGGGGTGGTGGAATGTGTGTTGACGTGACACCATTCTCTGACCCACATTAGACCCCCAATTAGCTCTCCTTACTGTTTTCCATGTCCAGGGACTAACCAGGGTCCTGCTTGCCTGCCGCTCGTGCTGGAAGCTCTTCTGGCAGAAGCACTCCCATGGAATTATGGGAGTTGTAGTGCATGCAGGAGAACAGTCGGGTCTGCCTGATCCTCCACTTCATGATGCAGCTAAACAACTGATTCTTCCCTGTTCTCCCCCTTCCCCCACAGGTGTTCTGGGAGAGTGCATGGATGGTGTGCAGCAAGGAATGAGCTGTTTAGCGAGGGCACCGAGTGCAGGATTCTGGGCAGACAGACAGGGAACGGCTGTGAACACACCACCCAGTTTCTTTAGACATAACATTAGCCATGGGGATGGGGAAACACACAGCTCCCATACCCGATACATCTGTGCAACCAATGAGGAGTTAATGGGAGACTAATGGGGGGCAAACCAGTGGCCAAAAATAGTGACAATGCTTAGACAAAATGCACAGCCACATGGCAGATGTCTTAAGCACCTGATCACTGTTGTGTTTAAAGCCACTCATGATGAGAAAGATGTGTGCATCATGACAACTTCATCCCCAGGCAAGCCCAGAGGAACATGATGTGGGGAGGGTAGGCCAGTGTGTGCAGCTGGCAGTCGCTGCCCCAATGGGTCATTGATCTCTTCTGTCTCTTGTGTCCTGTGAGGAGATACCACCCTCTGCTTGCCTTTCAGCTTCTCCACGGCCTCTGTGGAGCAGCCATCCCAGTCATCATTTCCCAAAGATGTGGGGATTCTGGCCCTAGAGATTTACTTCCCCTCCCAATATGTGGACCAGGTGGAGCTGGAGAAGTACGATGGCGTGGAGGCGGGAAAATACACGCTGGGCCTAGGCCAGAAACAGATGGGCTTCTGTGAGGCCCACGAGGACATTAATTCCCTGTGCCTGACTGTGGTGCAGCGGCTGGTGGAGCGCAGCCACCTCTCCTGGGAGTCCATTGGCCGCCTGGAGGTCGGTACAGAGACTATCATTGACAAATCCAAAGCTGTCAAGACGGTCCTAATGCAGCTCTTCGAGGAGTCGGGGAACACCGACATCGAGGGTGTCGACACCACCAATGCCTGCTATGGCGGTACAGCCTCCCTCTTCAATGCTGCCAATTGGGTGGAGTCCAGTGCTTGGGATGGTAAGTGAGAACTAGCTAGTCCTAGGGCTGGTGTCAGAAAGCAGGCTTCAGGCTCTGCCCTGCCGCTTGGTGCTTTGCAGGGCTGCCAGTGAGAGATGGTGAGGTGAAAGGACAATGGACAAATGGCTGAGGAGCATGGGGTACTGGGAGGGAGGGAAGGGGGTGCAAAAGTGAGCCATGCTGCCCAGTCTGTCTAGTTTTTTATAAGAGCACTTATTGGCAAGGTATTAGGGCACCTGCAGAGACATGCCATAAGGTGTGCATGGGGGGAGGCCAGCAGCCAGGGAAACTTGTACACTAAGGGTACAGCCAGACAAGCTTCAGGGGCCTGATCCCTGCGTGGCCTCGTGGTGGGCGATCGCCACTGCCACGCTGCAGGGCCAGCATGGGGAGCCAGGCAGTTTATTTATTATTTATTTATTTATTTATTTAAAATTTGTATCCCGCCCCTCCTGCCCACAGGGCAGCTCGGGCGGCGAAGAGCAATAATCAATAAAACCGTTTAAAACAGTTAAAAACACAATAATGCAGGGGAAAAAGACCCAACTCTCCTACTCCCCTCACCAAAAGCCTGGCGGAACAGCCAGGTCTTACATAAGACCAACCGAGCCTTCTCTGGGAGCAAATTCCACAGATGTCATGGGGAAGCTGGGTGAGCTGGCCCATTGGAGCTGCTGCCATGTCCAAGGTAGGCCTCGGTGCCAGCCACACGAGCGGGCTCTGCCTCCCCTCCCCCGCCCAACCAAAATCCCGCCCCTGGCCACAATGTAGCTGTGTGTAATAGGCGACCTCACCCGCCACTCACAGCTCCACTGCAGAGCTTACTGCACAGTGGGCAAAAGGGGCCTGGCCACATGACTTGCCCCACCTGGGCAGCCTTACCCCATATAAGGCTGCTCTGCGCAGCAACCAGCTATTCGCCCCAGGGCGAGGGGAACATCTAGGCTTGCCACCTGTGGTGGTTTTTTACCTGACACTCCCATAGGTCAAAATGGAAGTGTCAGGTAAAAAATGACAAAAGGTGGAGCGCCGGGCACGCCAGCAACTGCACTGCATGGCCTGGCTGCCCAAGAATGGTTAAGGCTACCCAAGGCATGGCAGCCTCCCTTGCCTGTCACATACGGCTGCACCCCAAGTTTATGGGACTCAGTTTCCGTTGTTAGGCCCTTGGTACCAGACCTTACATCTGTGACTGGTCTTTGCTATAGGGCAGGAATAGCACTGTCTGGTCTCCACTCCTAGCAAAACTCCTTCAAAAGCCCTGCACTTCCCTCAGCAGGGAGTGTTGTGCCACAGCTCACACTATGTAACTTCCATCCTTGCTGCTGGGGCTCCATTAGACCTGGAGTGTGCATGGGTGGCATAGGCCTGTCATGAGCTCCATGGGATCCGGCAACAAGAAGCCAAGAGGGGAAGAGCTTTTTCCTAGCTAATGACAGAGGTGCCAGCTCTAATGATCAAAATCCATGAGTCAAGAAATTCTGAGAACCCCTAAAACTCTGAGGTTTTTTTTTATTAAAAAAAAAAATATGTTGGTTTCTTAGTATTTGCTTTCTCCTTTCTGAGTCCAAGCCATTCTCCACCAGCACAAGGGCAAGCACTGTACCTTTTAAAAACAACAGCTGCAATTTCCACAATTTTATTTTATTACAATTCTTGAGAAACCCCTAAAACTGTGAATCTTGTGATTAACTTGCAAGGAGTAGGCAATCTCACAATGGCTTAAAGAAGAGATACAAGCCCACTTTTGCCCTATTCCTAGGTCTTAAAGGAGACAGTCTCTATTGCAGAATTCCCAGACTTTTTCCTGTGACCTCATTTTAAGACTTAAATATAGGGTGTTTTCAAACGAGATGATAGCCCACTGGAGTCCGTGTTCAGTTCACAGCCCCCACTCGCATGTTTTAGCATATAGAGCTAGCTAATAAATGGGCAGCCTGCTACGTGCACTTCATGCGCTGGCGGCAGCTGCCACTAGTGGTGCTACTCGGCGCCGCCACTTTCCTTCTCCCTGACTCTGAGTGAAAAGGGGGTCACAGTCAGAGAAGGCTTCTTCCCTGGCCATGACCTCCCTTTTCATAAGAAGCAGCGCTCAAGTGCTCTCCCAACTGAGAGGTGGCTACAAGAGGAGAGAGCAGGGGGTGCAGGAAGGACCTTCTCCCGAGGATCTGCGCCTGCACTTCTCTGTTTGGGAAAGTTTCCGATGGGAGTGCAGGAGCCCTGTGGATCATTGCCCCTCATTTTCCCCTCAGTTCCTTTCCCAAATGGAGATAGAAGTGTGGGTGCAAAATCTCTGCAGAAGGTCTTCCTGTATCCCCTGCCTCACTCTCTCCTCTTGCAGCCTCCTGTCAGCTGAGAGAGCACAATCTCTCTCCTCTAGCAGCTGTGCTAGGTGCAACTCTATGGTGCTGGTGGACCTGGATGCAGGTGAGCCTGCATGCAACCTAATTACTGAGACGCAGCAACGTGGGTGTGCATTAACACGCACTGGTCTGCACGGTGAGCCTGCGAGGTCCTTGGACAATGCTGTGAGTGGGCCGTGAGTGGGGGCTGCATGGGGGTGCAGGCTAACATCTGGTGAACACCTAATAGATGGACAGGTGAACATCCCACCTAGTGGGTGCTAATGTGGGCAGTAGTCTTGTTCATTTTTCACCCATAATCTCGTGACCCAGACAGCAACAAAGACCATTTGGATTGTGCACCATCCACTTAGCATGTGACCGCACCACTGGCGTAGCTTTCAGGGCGTGGTTGTGCCCAGGTCCAGGGCCCTGGGGGTCCGCCAGGGCCCTGAATTGGAAGTTAACGAGTTGGCCCAAGCCGGCTCCTGTCTCCTGACTCAGCTTGGTGGCAGCTAAGGGCGTTTATAGACGATCCCGCTTACAAGCGGGATCGCTAAACGCCGGGTTTTCCCGCCGCGGCGTCTCTGCGTGCCGTGTCTGATGTTCAGACACGGCGCAGAGTGCGAGTGCGCATGCGCACCCTTCTGCGCATGCGCACTCGCGCATGGGACCAGGAAGTGCGGCGTAAAGCCGGCACTCCGGGAATCCGCGTCGGAGGGGGCAAGATCGCCTGCCCCCTCCGACACGGATTAAAAATCAGGCCACGCATGTAGACGAGCGGCAAGAAAGGCGGCTGATCAAAGGATCAGCCGCCTTTTTTGTCTCGTCTATAAACGCCCTTAGACTTGTTGCTCGGCATCGCAGCCTGGAGGGAGCCTCTGACTCTGAGCAATGCGTCCAAGCTGAGGCAGGAGAGAGGGAGCGGGGAGAGCATCACCCTCACCTCTGTCTGGCTCTGCTGCCTGGGGAGCTCTGCGGCTGACTGTACAGCCAGTGCTCAGGGGCTGGACACTGCCTGGATATGGTGGAGGCGGCAGGGGAAAGATTTTGTTCCTTGAACAAGCTGCTGCGCTTGCAGAGGGCACGCTGCCTTGGCCAGCAGAGGCACGCACACCCTGCCCCTCTCCATGTGCCCTGGATGCACCATCGGCTACTCCCCTCATCCCCCTCCAGCTGCCCCCCCCCTTGCTCCCCACACAACCCACCATCCTGTGCCCCATCCTCTCCCCCTGCAGCCCCCGATCCATCTCCCTAACTTCTCCCAACTAACCCCATCCCCTCTGTCCCCAGCTAACCCTCCTTCACCCCAGCCCCACTCATATGCAAGCCGCTACCTCATCTCCCGATGCCCTCCTACCTAACCCCACCTTTCCCTCCACCTAACCCTCCTTCACCCCAGCCCCTCTCAGGAGGCTAACCCCACCTGCACCCCCATCCAACCCTCCACCCCAGCCTCTCTCATCTGCAACCCCCACACTCCATCTTCCCCCACCCAGCTCTCCTGCACCCTCACTCCATCTCTCCAAGCCCCTCCCACCTAAATACTCCACTCCAACTCCCCCAGCCCTTCCTACCCACCTGCACCCCTAGTTCCTCCCACCTGCACCCCCACTCCAACTCTTCCAGCCCCTCCCACCCACACTCCAACTCCCACCATCCAACACTGTTGTAAACCCAGTTTCTCACATCAGCAACCACCCAAAAGCCCTCCTGTGCCCGGGCTGAGACTGACTGGGAAGGGAGGCAGCAGGCAGTGGGTTCAGCACAGCCAGAAACGTGGTAGGGGCTGGTACTAGCAGTCCCGCCCCCCAGGCAAGTTATCATCAGGTTGGGATTTTCTAATTATTCTGTACACTGTGGTTTGGTTTGTGTTTGATTATTTATTTATTTTACTTCTGAGTCACCCTTGGGGGAGGGGCATAATTGTGGGCTGAGCCAGGGCCCTCCCCAACCTTGCCATGCCTAGGGTTGCCACCTATGTATATTTTTTCAGACCACTTATGAAACATACATGTTGAAGGGCCTGAATTGACACCTATGGCATGAATGCAGGCCCTGCAACATGTATGTTTCATAAGCAGCCTGGGAAAATATACATAGGCGGTAACCCTAGCCACACCCATGGACTCCACTTGGGGGCACAAACCCCATTCTGGGATACTCTGATCATCATGAGAAGGCCAGGCCAGGTAAGATCTCTGCGGGGTCAGAAATCCTAAAAGGAAGAGTCAGGGTGGCATTTCTGAATGCAGTGTTGTCAGAGGCTGTTGCTTATTCAGTTACAGCAGCAGGGCCTAGCAGGCGCAGCTTTGGTCACAGATCAGGGTTCCGTCTAGGTAGGGTGGCGTGGCCATTGATCCTGTTTTATACAGGACAGCCCTGTTTTTTTAAGGGTTTGTCTATTGTGCTTTATTTAAGCATTTCTCCCCACACGCTGCCACAGCACTGCTGCTTTCATCCCCCGCCCCCAAAAGTCATGATCCCAGGTGAGAACAGCAGCGTCAGCAGCATGTGGACTCAGAGGTGAGCCAGTGGTCCCAGCACTGGGGGTAGGGGGAGGGAGTGCTAGGGTTACCATAGCATCCGGATTTCCAGGACATGACCACTTTTTCCATTCGTCCAACCCCATCCAGGTGGATTTTTTTAAAGTATGCACCCATGGCCAGGATTTTGCCAGTACCATTGCGTCCCCTTCCCCACTCCTTACCCAGTGCTTGTTACTCAGCCCTGGCTGGGGGAAGGTGTCCTGAGCCAGCTGTACTCTTCTTCCCCACATGTCCTGGATTCTGGGGATGTGTCAGTGGCCACCCTACATCCAGGGTTGCCACCTTTTGCAATTTGACCCTGAGACTCCCATTTTTGCCTATGGGAGTCTTGGGGTCAAATTGCAAAAGGTGACAATCTTAGTCCCACCATTGTACAAACAGAGGAAAAAGTGATGTAAGAATTTTAGTTACTTTTTCAAATGGTGACAATATATAGACTGTGGGGGGGAAAAGAAAAGAAAATCATTAACAGTGAATCAACCAGGTATGTGGGGAAAGGGTTAGGTCTGCAGTAATTTCAGTCCAATGTAATTCATTCCTCACTCTGGGCAGAATTTAGCTAAGTGAACTCTCTCTGGCTACTTACAGCTTTTAGCAATCCTGATCTATTAAGGGTTTGAATTAGAAAAACGAATTCCTTCTTGACTGTTCAACTAGTGAGTGTCCAGAGCTTTCACTCACTGCCCAGAAATGGGATGGGTGGTGGCAGGGGAGTCACTCACTGGGGCTCTGAGTCTAGGCACTCTGGGAGTGGGTAATTGCCCCCAGCTGGGAGCAGGGAATGGCAGTAGAGCTGAAACAAAAACTTGAAAAAATGAGAAAAACATTGAATAATCCTGCCCAAACCAAAAATGGTGAAATGGATAATAGCTAGTGCTACTACCTGTTTTTGTTCATCAGCTGTCCAGTTGGGTTATGTCAGATTGGGTTTTTATTTTTCTATGTTTTCTTAGTAAATTTGGTTCTGTTATTTTGGCAATATTAGCATTATTGCACATGCACAATTGCCAAAAATGCTGTAATAAAAATAAATAACTAACTAAACTGAACAACAACAAAAAATAGCTAAAATAATATACCTGAAAAACAGGATATGCAAATATCTGTTTTGGTCCTGGCTGTCGTTTGGATATTCAAAGGGCCACCCAAATATAAAAATAATAAAATAATACATTTTATTGTACAGGCCATTACCATGACAAATTTCACATATTCAACAACAAAACCAACTGTACAAACAAAAATGCCATAATTTTACACAATCACTACACACTAAAAAGTCACTGACACAAATATGATCATTTATAGAAAACGAGCCTAGACCCATGATGTTCAAAATACAAAGTATCATCTGATTGTCGAAAGGAAGAGTCACACCAAACACCGCAAGTGGACTCTCCTGCTTGCTCTTAACCAACTTCAAAACCAAATCAATGATCAAGACCATAATAAACCAAAGCCTTAGATGAAATAAACTGATTTAATTTGCCAAACCACCTACGTTCCCCCAATTCACACTTCCGTTGGTCCTGATTTTGGATTAAACTCCAGATCACATTACCACTCTTTTTGGAAGAAGCCCATAAATATCCAAACCCCCTTGCCCTGTTAATGTATCACCTGTAAATGTAACTTGATCCTTCCCAACCAGGCTTACTAGTAGTAGTCAATACCATCTTCCTCTATTTCTCCATTTGGAGTCCACAGAGAGACATTGCCTGAGTAATCTTGTCATTTATATCAGACAACAAGATAATAATTTTGCTTTCATCCAAAAGGTTACCAGGAATTTTCACCTTTCTGTATAATGTGTTACGAAGATTCTCATACTGAGTGCAGTGGAGTAAATAATGAGGGAGATCTTCAATAGCTAGTTCGCAACAAGGGCAAATCCTTTCATGGTAGGGTATTCTGAGATATCTCCCTTCCAGCACTGCAGACGGCATTAGCTGGATACGTAGTGCTAGAAAAGCTCTTCTTTGATATGGGGGAATATAACTTTTAATATAGTTACACCCATCCTTTTCTGGAAACAATAGATAATACCAGGGCATAGATTTTACTGACCAAGCCAAAGCTCTGGAATTTTGCCTATCCTGATCCTTAATTACGGACCTTAATTAAGCCTTTTGCAGTACTGAGTTGAAAGCCCTTGCAAAAAAGGAAAGGGTAAACCCAGATTATCAAACGTCCTACTCATACCTTTATAAAATAAAAATAATATATGTGAATAATAAATCTACTGCCTCTTTCAGCTCTAAATAGAGGTGCTGGCCCTTTGGGAGGGCAGCTGCTTGGAAGTTACATCACAAGGACTGAAGAAGTGTTTGGGTCATGAGCAGAATGTGAATGAGCTTTGTTCTGACTGTTTAAAAAAAATAAATTTTTTTATCCTGCCCCCATTCACAAATCACCAGTCCTGCATTTAATCCCTGCCTTGGGGTTAAAAGCAGGGTTGTTCCCAGGCCACATCCCTACAAAGTAAATACGGGGTGCCTTTAGACAGAATGAAGTTTGTGTGTTAGGGGATGCAAACATGTGTATCTGATCTGTCTAAACATTGTGACGAATTTCCACCACACATTAGCCCCCCTTCTGCCCTCATAAAACACCCAAGTGCAGCCTGGATCTTCTCCAACCATCACATGGGTGGTTTTTTTGGAATTTGGTGTCCCCTGTTGCATCTAAGCTGATGCAGTGTGTGTTTATGCAAAACAAACACGCCCATAACTTCCTGTTTCCAGTCACAGAGACTAGCATTTTATAGAGGGGATGTGATGTAACTCTCTATCCGGTTGAACTAATTGGTTTTTCAGTTATTCTTTGCGTTTTAAGTCTCCACCCTCTCCTCGGTTAGGAGCAAAGGTTTTTCCTTTGCAGATGTATGTTTCTGATGGGCAGAATAAAAAACCTCCCTCCTTTCTCTCCTTCTCCCCGCTTAGGAGCAAAGGGGACTTTGCATGCGAGGAGGAGGAGGCAGTTGAGAGGGTGAGTGAGCAAAGGGATTTCCTGGATCCATGTGAAAGACACATAGAAAGAACACATTGACATGGGCTAGAGAAATTATGGGGTGCGTGCACACCCAATGCAGTTAAGTGCACACACAAAATGGGGGGTACAAAATGTTACAGAACTTTTTTGTGCCAGAGAAAAGGAAAAAAAGAGAAACTGATTGGATGAAATGCGCTGTCAGTCAGGAATTTTCTTTCCTGTTAACACCTACTTTCTGTCATGTCGTAATGTAACATGATATTGACAAGTACATCAGAAATCCATGCTCGGATATCATACAGGAAACTGATTGGAGTGTGCACGTGTCCTTCCATCGGGGGCAGTATTAAACACCCATTGCAAACACGTGTATGCAGTGCAATGTCGCAAACGCAGGTTCAGTAGAGTGTTAAGAGATGGGTGTAAGCACCCCTAAAATACACAATCAAACACCCACATTTATTCTCTCTAAAGGTGCCCACAATGTAACTGGGTATGCCTCCTGTTTTACTCCTGAAGCTCGCATGAACAGAGCGCTAAACAGACATTATTCAGGAGTAGGAAGAAAAGTCTGTTCTCCTGAAAAATCAGGAGTATGTACTTTGTTTGTGTGAACACTTACTAGTGTGAGGGCTGTCACGGGATTGGGAGTCCGCACCCCCACTTTACCGGGTTTGAGTGACTCAGTTTCCCTTGTGCACAGTTCTCTTGAATCAGTTTCTCTCACTGGCTAATTCAAGTGTGCCACAATGAAACTTCTTGTCTCACAAGGGCCCGATCCTTCCCGTTTACAGACTCTTTAATCTCTGGGTTCGCAAGAGCTTGAGGGCTCTTGTAGCTCACTTGTGTTCCAATATTAGACACTAGACCACTTCTTTATAAAGTAAGAAGTATATTTATTGATTACATAACAAGATAGTTGAAACAGAGTGTTATTAGAAATAAAAGGTAAATATAACGCATTCCTAACTTATATTGTTGAGTTCCTAAACTATTAATCTTACCCTAAGCAAGGTCCATAAGTTCTGGTTTCTCAGCCATAAGGAAACTGGCTGGGCTCTGCTTTAGAGATCAAATCCTTCTCTCACCTCATGCTCTTTCCCCCAGCCTGTTGTGATCAGGCTGGTTCTTTAGTATGTAGATGTTCTCTCCAAAAAGCTTTGCAAGAAGTCTCTCTACTTTGTATCTCACTCCCCTTTTATCTCTTCCCGGAGACTGCTAGTAAGTTCTCCAGGCTTCCCTGCCTTTCTGCACGTACGGAATGGCTACCTGCATTAACATACAAATGTCTCTGGCCACCCGTCTGGGTCCAATACACGTTGGTTCTGTTTGAATCCTGTGTAGCCTGGTGACGTGTGAGAGGCCCAACCTGAGCTGTAATTTGAGTTCTACCGTCCTCAGAGTTAACATTACAACATGTGGAACTTTTAACATTACATACTGTACATTTACAGTAACATTGCATCAATGTGAAACCCTTGGTACCACATATTTACCAAACATGTAGTCCCGTGTTACATGTATGTGACCCCCTGTTTCCCCGTGACAAGGGCAGTGACCTCTGTTCAGTGATAGTTATGTCTCAGCTAGGGGGAAATTGATACAGTACTACTCCAGTTTACAGTGTTTGTATGAATATGCTGCCAAGGTGTATAGTTACTAGGGCAGTCTTATGGATTTCAGATTGATTTGTAAGTGCTCATAAGGAGCAGTTACAGATCAATTCGTACCAAACTGAAACTGTGTCCAAAAAGTCAGTTGCAGTTTGGTTTGAAATCCCTTTAAAAAGTAAATAAATCACTGTCCATGTGCAAAATGGTCGACAGACCATTCTATGCATGCCACCCTATTCCAAAATGGTGGCAGCACCATCACTGCCATATTGGAAGAGGGCATTCAGTATGCGCATACACAGCGGCCATTTTGCTCATGCACAGTGAATTATTTTATTATGTTTTAAAGTATTTTAAAGGTTTTAACTGATTTAAATAAGGATCCATATTTAAATATGGACATTGCAAGATCAGAACCACAATTTCATCAGTAAGACCACTCCTAATAGTTACATAAATTTAATTAAATCAAAGTAGCAACTTGGGTTTATCCAGTCAGACTTCACTTCACAGCCTCTTTCACCTGAGGTGGGGAGGATGGGGAGAAAGGGGGACTGCCCTCCTTTGCACCAAACAGGAGAGCAGAGTCTTCAGCTCCCATTTGCACTGCAAGCCCCCACCCTGGCTAGGAAGAGTCTAGCAGTTGCACAGCAGGTGAGTTGAAAGAAAGTCTCCTGTTGCACATACCAGAGGGGGCAGACTTGTGCCACCCAGTCTTTCCTGAAGCATTTCCCACTAAGATGAGCATATCCTAGCCTGTGACAGGGGATCCAGGAATATAAAAATGAACTAACGACTAAACGTTCCAGGCTGTCTAGGTTGTGGGGGGAGCAAAGTGTGTCACACACAAATAACCCTGGGTGAGCAACTGAACACTGGGCCTTATCTTGCGGGAAACTGTGGTACAGAAAGGTGGCCACGTAAGCAACATCCGGGTTCTGACAGCAGGAGGTGCAGCTGAAGGGGTTTGAGGTGGCAGTGCTGGAAGGTGGAGCAGTGGGCTGCTGCACAGATTCTGCCTCTGATCCTTTCGCTGGGCCGCCTGCTGTCAATCCACCAGTGCAAAGCTGGGTGGGACTCGGAGTGGAAGGGTTGGAGGGAACGCTATGAGGTGAAGCTGCCTACAAAAAAATGTTGGCTTTGGTGCTGAGTTCTAGAAAACCAACCCCAAAGAAGACAGCTTGCTTTTATCCACAAATGGGCCACATATTCAACTACCCACGAACATGAATTCACCCCTGCAACCTCATCCCTTCATTGATTCTATCTTGCGTCAAAGCTAACTGACTGCACCCATGCTGGTAACATGTATCTTTGTCTCATTCTGTTCTTTGAAACTAGAACACTTATTTTTGAAGCCTTTTATTAGATATTTTGAAGTATATTAAGTGCTAAAATCTTTCATATTTTACTTAAATTTAATATTTTGACATAGATAACTGACATTTTTACTGGCAATATCTCTCCCACTTCCCCTATTTTTTTCAACTGTAAAGCTGGTCAGAATTGTTTTGATTTAAAAGGTTAGATTTTGCAGAATTTTGGCCGCTTTTAGAAGAGTGGGTTGCTGTCGCGCGACATTTCAAAATCCCACGACGCGGGATTACACGTGACAGCGGTTGGGAATCATGCGCCTGGGAGACCGTAGCGCATGATTTGCCGACCGCAAATTAAATACCCCGATTGTGAGGTATTTAATTTGCAGTTGGCAAATCATGCGCTACTGCCTCCCATGCGCATGATCCCCGACCGCTGTCACGTGTAATCCCGCGTCGTGGGATTTTGAAACATCGCGTGAGCGGGTCGCGCAACAGCAACCTGCTTGTCTAGTTGCCCAGTTCATCCCTCACTTGACCTGCTCTAACATTTGTTTTGGGGGGAGGAGCTAGCCATTTTTCTTCCACTGTTTCAAAAAGGAGGATCA
Source organism: Sphenodon punctatus (assembly GCA_003113815.1). Taxonomy (NCBI): domain Eukaryota; kingdom Metazoa; phylum Chordata; class Lepidosauria; order Sphenodontia; family Sphenodontidae; genus Sphenodon; species Sphenodon punctatus. The sequence goes on from QEPC01005805.1 coordinate 5,705,249, forward strand.
AGTTTCAGTTCTTCCTTTCCCCTCCAGCATGAGAGTATAGTTGCAGAAAGCACTTTCAGCAGCATTATTCTGCACTTTTGCTCTTGGCCTGGTTTGAATGAACTGTTTCCAGACCTGCTAGCACAAAGTGCAAATCCCTTCTTCTTGTCCAGGCCAAAGAATTTGCTTCAGCAACATGGCTGTTTAAGATGATGGAAGGCAGAGGTGAAAGGATCCTAGTTCAGGATGTGACACCCTGATGGCACCCCCATGCCACGGCCAACCTCTGTGTCAGTGGGAGTTTCCTGAACCCCACTGTACTTCCAAACACAACTGTGACTCAGTTTCCCACACTTGCAATATAGGCAGTCCCCCTCCTCCAAAATGCCCTGTGACCACAAGAAGTGCATTTGTCGATGCACCCTCCACAATCAGACACGGAGACTTAGTTCTGGTTTAAAACAGGCCGCACTCTTTATTCAATCATAATTTGAGGCCAGTGGGTAATTGCCAGAGCAATCTGGGTCCAGTATGCTAGCTAATTCAACTTTTATTAACTTGGGCTGACCTGGATGTGCCTTCCAGTGTCAGCTGCCATTTTACATAACTTAAACGACCCCCTCGACCGATCCTAGTCGTGGCCGAATGGGGGTGGGTGAAGTGAATCACCCCACCCTATGCCAAGTAAGGAGTAAACGCAGTAGCGAGGTCGAGGACTGTGCCCATCCTTGCTCCCTCAGCCACCGCAAACTCCCCGGTACGTGATCCCAGGCATGCTGCGCCCGACATTACCTGGGAATCACGTCCCCATCTCTTACGGAGATGACTTCAACTTACCTATCCTTGCCTATTTATCTACTTTCACATACTGGACCCCTGCTGAGTGCGACAAATTGTTACCCTTGCTTGTATGCTGGTATAAAATCAAATCCAACCAATTACTCATTTTAATATTAATTTATAAATCAAATACTATCACTCCAAACATTAATTGTCCTAACCAGATTGATTAATTAACCTATTTGACCTATTCTCCACTGTAAAGGAGGTGAAAAAATGGCCCATTAATCAATGAGATACTCATTCAAAATTCCTCCTTGGCTCCTTAATGGCAACAGGAATAACATGCAGTGGGAGAGGGGAGGTGGGTGGGGCTGACTCCTCTGTCTTTTTCCCCCGACTGAAGAACCGCTCCTTCAGCGGCAGCAGGAAGCCCCGCCCCTTCTAGCAAGGGCGGGCTTCCCTGCCCCTCGTGACTTCTCGCACCACAGGGGAGGGTTGCCTAGCAACCCTACTAAACATAGAGGGAGCCTTCTAACAGGCTCCCCCTACGGCAGTGCCATCTTCTCCTGCCGGGAGGAGCGCGCCAAATCCCCGTTGCCCCCATTTTGGCGGCGAAGGGACTTTCCAGATCCCATTACGAACCAGCTTCACAAGTGGCAATCCTGAGCCGTCCACATAGAGTGTTCCCTTGTGACAGGAAGGTTTAATTGAAACATTATCTCTGTACTGAAACAGGGCTACTCAGGTATGCCATGATCTGTTCCAGAAAAATGAGAGCACACAAGTTTTAAACTAAAAGAAAGCTTTTCATAAAAAAATTAAAATAAATTGACACGTAAGTGGTGCAGCGATAAGGAAAATTGTTGTTGGAAATAAATATAAGCACCCCCAGTCTCGATAGCTAGCTATACTACTTGGAGAATCCTTGCCTTTGAATCTCATCCTCCAGACCAGTCTTTTCAGCAGTCAGTGGTGTCCTCACAACTGCTATAGCTCTAGGAATCGAGACACCCCTGATGGACCACAAGATAACACTGGGCCATGTCTGTGTTGGACCTTTTATAATCCCTCAGCCTTTGAAGTCTGTTCAGATCAAATGATAATTCAATACATAACTGCTTGCAGGATTTTCCTTCCTCGCCTCCACACAGTCCCATCCCCTCTTCTCAAAGTGGATATACTAACCTGTTGTTTCTACTGACTTGGCAACCAGTCCTGCCTTCCTAGTGCAGGCTTGAGGAATTACATTGTCTGCACCATGAATTTCTTCAGTAACCATCTTTAACAAATACACATGGATACACAATTCCTTTATAATTTTAATATCCAAATGTTGATTAAGCATATTCTTCTGGCATTATACTTGGTAACTGACAAGATTTCAAACAACACCAAAATGCTGAACATATTGCATATTGGATCATTCAAGAATGGTTGTTTACTGTGTGCCTGGGCAAGGCTTGATGCACAGACATTCTATAAAATAAACTCTCTGTCACATCCCCCCAGCCCACACCCCTCTCCTGACCTATGCTTGTCCATGTCTCTAAGAGGCCCCTGCCACTGCTGGAGGGAGGAGTGAAGAGGGTATCTGCTGTACCAGCCCAAAGTTTGAAGACAAGGTGCGGAGATACCCACCCCAATCAGGAAATTGAGAGGAGAGGTCTCCCTCTCATTGCTCTCCTCTCTTTGCACCAGTGGTGGAAGGCAGCATCTTAAACAATTATGTTTAAAAATGGACAGCCAGGAGATTTCTCTGAAGGTGGAACTTCGCGCACACAGTAATTCAAACAAATCCCTTTGGAATGCATGGCAATTTGTTAAGACTGACTAGTGAAGATGATTCCCCCATGGGCCTGGCAGACGGGGTATCCCAGTACAAGTTGCAATAAAGCATTGGTTCCCAATTGCTTTGCCTGCTTGATCTTATTCTTAGATTTAAATACAATATCATGACCCCCGAGAGTAACAGTGCCATGCAGGACATATTGGTTAGTGAGACTGCAACCGTCTGCAGACAGCATGACCTCCCTTGGGGAGCCAACCTATAGTTTGGGAAGCTGTGCAATAAGGTCGCATCTTCAGCAGCCCCACTATGAGCATCTGTAACTGGTGGATGTTGACACTCTTGCTGCAGTCCCCAAACCATTTATGCCAGAGTAGTCCCACTGAAGCCAATAGGGCTTTGGCAGTTTGCCCAGGGACTTCAAACTAACCTTCAGTTAGTTTGTTTGTTTTAACTCTGTGTCCTTCTTTGCTGCTTTATGAGGTAAAGGAATAACCTGGCAGGCCATGCGGAAACCACAGTTCACTTGAGGTGGGGACACCCTGTCCCCAGTATCCTCAGTTACACCCTACCTGACCAGCACTCCCACCCTATTGGGGTAGGTCACTCACCCCTACAAGGCTTATCACAACTATCCCCTTTCTCAAATACAGACTTATCTTTGCTATTTCCCTGCTGAGTCTGGGCTTTGGGTACCTGTGGGGCTAGCTCAGGCCATCCACAGGCACTCGACCTAGTTCCCTAGGGCCATGGTGAGTCACAGCTTCAGTGTCTGCCATTCCTCCACCAGAGCCATGACTCCACTGCTTTCCAAGAATTGGAAACATGAATCTTGATTGGTAGTGGCATTGAATCACTTAGAATCATAGGATTGTAGGGTTGCAAGGGACCTCAAGAGTCATCTAGTCCAACCTCCTGCTCCAAGGCAGACTAGCCTCTACCTACAGAACTGCAGACAGATACTGGGCTTTGAAAACATTCAATAATGGAAATTCCACGACCTCCCTAGGCCGTCCCTTAGCTTCATTTTTTTTAAACAGTCAAGAATCTTTTCCTAATATATTTAACTGAAATCTACCTTGCAGCAATTTAAGTCCATTTCCTCTTGTTCTGTTTTCTGTAATCATGGAGAACAAATGTTCTCTATCTTTTTTGTGGCATCCTCTTAGATATTTGATAACTGCCAGCATGCAACCCCTCACCTCCCCGCCCCCCCACATTCACATCCTTAAACATATTCAAATTCTTTCTGCTTTTCCCCATAAGCCTTGCATTCCAGATACTCTGTCCTTTAAATACTCTAATTTGTAAACAATCCTTCATGAAGTGCAGCACCCCTTACTGAACACAATATTCCAGGCGAGGCCTCACCAGTGCCAAGTAAAGTGACACCATAATTATCTCTCCTGTCTTGGGTATAATGTAGCGTATTCAGCACCAAATGGCATTTGCCTTTTTTGTAACAGCATCACATTTTTGTTGCATATTCCGGTTATGATCCACCATAATGCTCAGACCCTCCTTTAACTCCCACTCCCCTCTTCAAATCATGAATGAAAATGTTGAAGAGAACTGGACTCATCAGACAGGCCCTTGATAATTAATGGATCAGTATCCACTTGACCCATTAATTATTATGCCGTGTGTGGCTTTTCAGTCTGTTGTGAACCTACCTAATGGTAGCTCCTTCCAGCCCACATTTCTCCAGCTTCCTTATGAGCATGCCATGTCTTACTGAAGTACAGAAATATTATGTGTACTTATTTCCCTTGCCCAGTTACCCTGTCAAAGAAGAAAACTAGATTCAGCTGGCAGAAAGGGTGGGTGAAAAGAGGGATAATTTATCTTCATTTTACACATAGGAAAAGGAGGCTCTGGGACTTGCCCAAGGTCACCTACAAAGTTGATGACAAAGGCAGGCATAGAGTCCAGGTCTCTTAAATCCCAGTTGAGTTCTTTAACCTCCATCTCTGCAGTGCTGCTGTTGCTGCCTTGTCAGTGTAAGGGAATTGGAGGTGTCTGGGTCTCGTTTTCCCTTCCCCTCCCTTTGCCATTGTTTCCAATCGCTGTATATATCTCACCACTTTGCTTAGTCTCCAGTTCTAACTCCTGACTTACCGGATGAAGGCCCCTGTGAGGTCTGAAAGCTTGAATACCTCTACCAACTGGAGTTGGTCCAAGAAAATCTATCACTGTACTACTTTGTCTCTACATAGCAGTAACTCTCAAGACTTTTTTGAGAGCACTCCTTTTTCTTGTCCCTTCCTCTGTACCTCCCCGCCCCCCTCCACACACGCACATGAAGGTACCACCTTGCCCTGTCCTCTTTTAGCCTGGGCTCATGTCCCAGTTATGGACCCCTGCCCCTTTAAGGGCAAGGGAGCAGATGAAGTTGGCACTGCCCCAACTTCCAGAGGGTGCTTGCCCTCTCCAAGGTGCTACCCTGCTAGGAGGGAAGCTGTAAGAGTGGATGAGGGTGGGGCCAGCACTCTATCATCACTCACTCTGAAAACTTCCTTCTTGGCAAGGGCCCTTTGCAAGTGACCTGTGTATAACTAGGAAATGTTTAGAGTGGGCAGGGCAGAGTGCTGGTCCCCCTTCTTTCTCCTTCCCCACCCACTCTGAAAATGTCCTAGCAGTGCTCCAGTCACCTGCAAAGGGTCCCCTCAGAGTCCGGGACCCAGGTTCAACTGAACACCCTAACTCCATTGTAGCTAGGCCCCTGGGTAACTGCCATTTTGGAAACATCCCCTCGCTCATCTACAGTGGATCTGGCAGCTGCTCCCCTTCTCAGCGCCTCCCTCATATATTTTGGGATGCATCCCTCCCAGGTTTGAGAACCATTGCTACAGACAGCAATTCTAACATGCTGCTGGATATAGTGCAATGTGGCCTCAGATACACTATGCAGACATAAGGCAGCCTGAGCAACCTGGGTGGTGTGGAGGCAGGAATTGGTGCATTTTCCAAAATGGCATTGCCTAAGCATTTCCTTCCTGTCCATGTTTTAATAAATATCCAGGCTTGGGGGTAGTGGAGGTATGGGGAAAGTTGAGGTACTGGGAAGAGTGGGTGGCAGCCACTGACAGACATGGTACCAGCTCCTGGCTCACTGGGGAAGGCACAGGTAGCTCCAGCAGAGATACAGCTGAACATTTATGGACCCCCACCCCACTTGCCCCACCAGTAGTGATGTTCCTGTATATATCTGCAGACCCAATTCCTGCTTGACAGTTCTTTTATTCTAAGAATAAAGGAGGCTCAGACTCCATACTCTATTCTAGTCCCTGGATATTTCTCTTCCACTGCAGGGCGCTATGCATTGGTGGTGTGTGGCGATATTGCTGTCTATGCCACAGGGAATGCCCGTCCCACTGGTGGAGCAGGAGCTGTGGCAATGCTGGTTGGACCAGATGCCCCACTGGCTCTGGAGAGAGGTTGGTGCTCAAATTTAACCAAATGGATCCATTTTTGCTGGGACTGGGAAAGGTTCCGTGCCTGGTGGGGGCTGCCCCAGCTGCTTGGGACTTGATTTCTATCCTCAATCTGCCACAGTTTGTAGATCAGAATGGTAAGAACTTATTGAACTAAACTGATGGAAGACAAGTCAGCAAAAGTGGAAATTCTGTATGTGTGTAAATCCCTTCCCTACTGTTAAGCCCCCTCACTATCAAATGTGCCTGGGTCTGAAATTCACAATTGTCTAGGCCAGGAGTGGGGAACCTTTTCCCTTCCAGGGACCACTAGTACAAGCTCCAAGGACCACAAATCTGGGAGCAGTGGTGCTTAAAGAGTACACTTTAAAGGTCAGAAGGAAGAGGGTCCAAATCATGGATCTGTCCCATGGATTTTCCCCCTATCTATGTGTGCATGCCCTCATCTCTGCTCCCTTGCCATGAGCTTAGTCTTTCAAGGTTTGGAGGTAGGAACTGGATCAAGGAGCCAAAACCAGGAATTGGAAAGAGACCCGTAAAAACTTGCTGAAGCCGCATTTGGCCAATGAGCCAGGGCTTCCCACCCCTCGTCTAGTAGCTGCACACACAAACCGCCGCCTGGTAAAAAGTTTATGTCTTGGTGCAGACTTGGAGATAGGGTAGACATCATAAGCAAGCAGAACAGGGACTGAGTAGCAGTTTTTATGTTTCAGGTACAGAACTGCAAGCTTTCATTCTGGACAATGTGCTGTTTTTCTGTCTGTGGAGTGTGGCATTAGCATGCTTGCAAAGTAGTGCACACTGTGAGCCCTGATTTTCGTTGCCAAAGCCCTTTGGAGATTGTTTTCTCTGGGCTTTAAAGGTCAGAACCAGCACCTTTGAATTGTGACCGAAAAGATAAGTGCAGACCAGGGCCGGTCTTACCACGGGGTGGTTAGGGGCGGCCACCGAGGGCCCCGCGCTTGGGGAGGTTGTTTTTTTTGGTTTTTAAAAATCGTTAAAAAAAAAAAAAAAGTCGGGTCAGGCGGGGGGGGGGCAGCAGGAGTGAGGGAGAGGCAGAGACACACACACACACACCCCCGCTGCTGGCACAGTCTCAGCCAGGGGAAATGAGGGAGAGAGAGGCAGAGGCCCCGCCTCTCCCACACTCCGTGCCCCCCTCCCTGCTGCTGGCACAGTCTCAGCCAGGGGAAATGAGGGAGAGAGAGGCAGAGGCCCCGCCTCTCCCTCAGTTCCCCTGGCCGAGAGACTGACAGTCTGGGCTCATTCAGACATGCATTTAAATTGCACAGCAGCAGCAGCGGCATCGTGCGATTTAAAGCAACGTGCACTTCCGGGTTGGTGTGAATGCACTGAGTGTGCACATTGCACTCCAACAGTTTGTGTTAGGCTGAAGTTTTCAAAGCTGCTCAGGGCAGCTTTTAAAACCGCACTCCAACAGTTCACATTATGCTGAAATGTGCGCACTCGGTGCATTCACACCAACCCGGAAGTGTGCGTTGCTTTAAATTGCACGACGACGACAACGCTGCTGTGTGATTTAAACGCACATCTGAATGAGCCCTCTGACAGCCACTGGGGGAGGAGAGGGTGCACTCCACCGGAAGTGAGGGAGAAGGCAGAGGCCCCGCCTCTCCTTCACGTGCTGGCCCCCTCTGCTGCCTGCCTGGCTGTTTCAGACAGGGGACATGAGGGAGAGGTGGGCCTCTGCCTCTCTCTCCCTCATTCCCCCTGGCCGAGAGACTGTGCCAGGCAGCAGAGAGGGGGTCGGTGTGGGGCCCAGGCCAGAGGCGGTGGCAGCAGCACCGGATTAGGAAAGTGATCCGGTTGGAATCCGTATGGCCGCTCAGGTTTGGGGGTGGGTGGAGGGGAGTGCCCCTCTGCCCATCCCAGGCCTGGGTAGCATGCCACCCCCTGAGCAGGGGAGCGCCCCTAGGCCCATTGGAGTTAGGTATAGGGACCTGCATTTCTTCCCTGCCCTGGGCCCCACGTTTCTTCCTGGTTCTGGTGCAGACTGTAAAGCACAGGTATAATGTTCTCATGGCGACTCTCAGCTGCAGCTTCCAAACAGTCACCAAGGGCAGCCCCACATAGAGCACCTTGCAGTAGTCTAGCCTCAAGGTGATGAAAGCATGGATGATGGTGGCCAAATGCGAATCAGAAAGAAAGGGACGGAGCCTCCTCACCAGATGGAGATGGTGAAAAGGCACTTTTGGCTGCTGCCGCAACCTGGTCATCCAGGAGCACTCGAAGGTTGTGAACCTGAGTAACCAGAGGTGGCCAGACTCCTTCAATAATGGGTCCCAATCCCCTCCAAGTCACATGATCAGCCAATCATCATCACTTCAATCTTATCTAAATTCAGCTTTGTTTGGTTCACCCTCATCCAGTCCCCAAAAGCTGCCAGGCATCGGGTAAGCACCGAGACTGCAGAACCTGGGTCAGATGAAAAAGAGAGGCAGAGCTCAGTGTCATCAGTATACTGATGGTACCACACTCCAAACCTCAGAATGATCTCACCCAGTGGCCTCAGATACACATTGAAAAAGAGGAGAGACACCACAGGGGAGGTTCCAAGGGGATGATGAGCAGTCTCCCATCACCACCTGCTGGGACCTCCCTGACAGGAATGAACGAAACCACTCAAGAGCAGTCCCACACACCCCCGCCAGGTCCCACAGTCGCATCAACAGCACTCCATGATCAAAGGCCGCTGAAAGGACTAACAGAATCAACAGGGCACAATTCCCCTTGTCGATCTCCAGGTGTAGATCATTGACTAAGACCACAAGTGCAGTTTCTGTTCTATACCCTGGATGAAAGCCTGACTGAAATGGGTCTAGGAATCCGATAGCATCAAGTTGAGCCTGAAGCTGCTGGGCAACCACCCATTCAATAACCTTCCCTAAACGGGAAGCTTAGAGACAGGGTGACAGCTGGCCAGGGAGTCAACATCCAAAGATGGTTTCTTAAGCAGGGGCCGGAGAACCTCAGTTTTGAGGGTGTCTGACAGCCTACCCTTCCAAAGGGAGGTGTTGACAGCCCCAGCCAGCAATGGATCAGTGTCTCTTCACTGGTTTTCACCACCCAGGACGGGCAAGGATCTGATTCAAAACTGGTTGCCTCCATCACCCCAAGCATGCTCCCTGCATTCGGTGGGCAATACTAATTGAAACTGATCCAAACAAACAGGACAAGACTGAGATTCCACAGCTCCAAACTCTGTCTCTGCAGTTGAAATAGCAGCATGCAAGTCATGGTGGATATGAGCAGTTTTGTCTGCAAAGTAGTTAATAAAAATGTCACAGCGGGCAATAGATGACTCTAGTTCATAGGAGAGACCAGCTGGATTAATCAGGTCATTCACCTCCCAGAACAGTTCCACAGGACAAGACTTTGCAGAAGCTATGATAGCAGAGGAGAAAGCTTTCTTTGCCACCATCACAGTCATGGCATAGTCCTTCAAAAGTGATCTGTGTCACAATCTGTTGGCTTCAGCATGAGCCGAGTGCCACCTGCACTCTAACTGCCTCTCCTTCCACTTCAACTGCCTCAGGTCCCCCAGATACCAGGGGACCTATGCTGTTGCAGCAGTGGGGGCAGATGCCTGGGTGAAACCATGTCGATGACTGTGGTCAGGATGTCATTTCACAAAGCAACCAGGCTATCAACAGAGTAGCCCTCAAGGTTTGTGTGTAAATCCCCCAGAGAGTTCTGGAAACCAATTGGATCCATTAGGCTTGGGGAGCAGAACAACCTAACTGGTCCACCACCACAGTGGGGGTACAGGAGGGCAGGGATGTGGGCCTTTAGGAGGTAATGGTCTGACCACAACAATGGTGTTGTAACAACACCCCCAATCATCGGAACCCCTGTTTCAAGGCCCCTGTTTCATGGTTGTCATGGGGAACATGTAGTCCTGCTCTGGCCCCAGAAGGTTAGGCTGCTTTTAAACGAGGGGCGCTGAAGTGCCTCCTGAATGCCGCATTAAAGCAAAGCCGCCGGAAGTGACGTTCTCCCCGTTGCCAGCGGCAGCTGGAGACATGGGGCTTTGGAGCAGCGCGTTCTTAAGCCTGATAATTGAAGTCTTAGGCTGCTTTTAAATGAGGAGCGCTGAAGCGCCTCCTCAACGCCGCATTAAAGCAAAGCCGCCAGAAGTGACGTTCTCCCCGTTGCCGGCGGCGGCGGCGGCTGGAGACACGGGGCTTTGGAGCGGCGCTTTCTTAAGCCAGATAATTGAACTCTTAAGAACGCGCCGCTGCAAAGCCCCATGTCTCCAGCCGCCGCCGCCGGCAACTTGAAAACGTCACTTCCGGCGGCTTTGCTTTAATGCGGCGTTTGGGAGGCGCTTCAGCGCGCCCTCGTTTAAAAGCGGTGTCAAAAACGCGCCGCTCCAAAGCCCCGTGTCGCCAGCCGCCGCCGCTGGCAACAGGGAGAACGTCACTTCCGGCAGCTTTGCTTTAATGCGGCATTCAGGAGGCGCTTCAGCGCCCCTCGTTTAAAAGCGGTGTTAGTCTCAGCGTGTATGATAAAGTCACCCGAGGCTATAAGTCTGAGTGACTTGAAGATCAACTCAGCCAGGTCTGTCAGGGAGTCTATATTGGAAGGGCCATCTAGGGTGGCAAACCAAAGGGAGTCCTTCTCCTGCCCCCCTCCAAGCTGTTGCTGCTGCATCTACTGCCCCCCTTCAGCCATCGCCAAGCTTCACAGCAGAGACAGTAACTGCCTGAAGCTGCCTAGGGTGGGCAAATATCCTTGCACAGGGCCTGGTGGGGCCCCACTACCATTTTTTCTGAGGCCCACAGCAGGTGCAAGACTTTCAAGGTCCCTCCGGACCAGTGGCAGGTTCAGGGTTACATGGGGAACACTTTCTGCAGGGCTTCCACAGGGCAACTGCCCCACATGCCATGCCCTGAGGCAGGCTCAGGAGGAGGAATTTTATTTATACCACGTGATCCTAAGGCTGTTCTGCTGGGCCATTCACTCCCTTAGAGTCTGTGCTGAAACATGCTGTCAGCAGCTGAGTTTCTTTGGGTGGACATTTGGAGGGGGCTTTCGCTAGAGGGGTGGGTGCATTTAGGATTGATGTTTTGTATGGATGGTTTTTAGGTGGAGGAAACTTAAGGGCAGGTTGTAGAGTTTGGGTCTATGACCCTTTTTACATGGGTCGTGGCATGGCGGGGTCAGTGAGTGAGTGCACACTCATCTACACCCACCTCCACCCATCAACACGCACAGAGCAACTGTCATTTTCTCTGGTTGCTCCGTGTGGGGGGGATGGGTGGAGGTGGGTGTGCACGGGAGCGCACATGCATGCACACACCCCACACCTGCTGTGGGATTTATATGGGCGGCACCCATGCACAAACACCCAGATTTCTGGGTGTTCATGCGTGGGTGCCACCTGTGTAAAAAGGGCCTACGTCAGAGATTGTAAACCTTTTCTCTTCCACAGACACTTTAAAAATGAGTACAAGCTTTGCAGGCTGCCTAGGAATTGTTGTTTTGGGGGAGTAAGTGCTCAGAGGGTGTGATAAGGAAGAAGAGGTTGCAGATCATGGATCTATGCCATGGATCCATCCTTTATCCTTGAGTACATGCCTTCCCCTGAGCTCACTCTTTCAGTGCCTGAGGGTAGGAAGGTAAGGACTGAATCCAGAGGCCGGACCCTGGAACCTAGAAAAGGGACACACACACACACAATAACCATGGATCTGATTTGACCCATAAGCTGCAGGGTTTCTCACCTCTGGTTTGAGCAGCTTCTCTGGCTTGGGAGAGAAGGTTCTGGGTCAGGTGTTTGGGGAAGCTAGCAGCAGTAGAGTTGTATGGAATGGCTGAGTTCATAGTGGGAAGGTGCAACAAGATAGAACTGGCCTGTGGAATGTCGCACTGGAAACAGGCCCAGAAAACCACAGTTCCAGCAGCTCTATCAGATCAGTGTTTTTTATTCACGTGTAGACAGTGTATTCACAGTATCCATACCTCATAGCCAGGGGTCAGGCCCTCAGATTTGGGCCTGGTCAGCACCCTGGAGAGAGCATGCATGCAGTCAACCAGTAGACTTTGGGCGCCTTTCGATGCAACAGAAATGGGTATCTGGATGTGTGTTGACACCATTGTTTAGCCACATGTATGTCCCTGTGTTTACAGCGTTGCAGTACTTACACAATTGCATCTACCAGTGCTTACTTAAACAGTGGATGTCAACAATGATACACAGCCCTCCACAGTTTCCCCAGATGATATCCCAACATGTGCTGCTCCCTGCCCTCAGTAAAAAGCATGATATCCCATGATGCACTGCTCTCTCCCCTCGCTATACAGCCCTGTCACTTTTAAATCCCCTTCCCTTGGTAATGGTGAATCTTCTAAAAAAAAAAAAAGAGAGAGTGAGAGAGAGATGGTTGCTTCCTTGTATGACTCTTCAAAATGGCTCCATACAGTCTCACAAAGGATTTCCTGGATCCACGTGTAAGACACATAGAGCACATTGACAGGGTGAAATGATGGGGAGTGGAGAACTCTAAATGAGTACACATGGGGACAGAGTTATGCGGAATGAGGCCATGGCCGAGGGGCCCCAGCCATCCTGACTGGGACTGTGGAGGCAGGGAGGAGGCTGAGTGCAGGCAATGTTTCCCAGCTTCTTGTGAATGGGGAGGGGAAGCAAGCACAGCTGATGCTGCTGCATCCTCTGGGCAGCTGCCAAGTGGGGACAGAGGGCTGACCAGCAACAGAAACCTTGCTCTTCTCTCTCCCTCTTAGTCAGGCTTCCTCACAGACCTGGTGAGGGAGATGGTTACTGACCCCCTGCTTAGCAGCAAGACAAAAGCAGCTTCAGTTTTGCAGAAAGTTGCAAGGCACACCCAAGCCGCTCTGTGTGTTGAGCTCTATGATCGTTCACTAGAAGTAAGATGTGCGTGGCAGCGCCCGCGCTTGTTTTCCAAAAGACCCGGCAGTCCGATTTACACGTGACGCCATGAGCGATGCGCATCCGTTTCCGGCCGCGAACTGACCGGGTTGGCGATTGAGGCCAGTCTTACGCGGCCGCCCACGCATGCGCGTATTCAGCAGTGGCATCACGTGTACATCGGACTGCCGGGTCTTTTGGAAAACAAGCGCGGGCACCACCGCGCATGTCTAAAAACGGCCTAACACATACTTACATGTCACTTTAAGCACATGATTAGGCACCCGAGACATCCGTGCAACCAAGGAAAAGTTAACGGGAGGCTAATGGTGGGCAGACCAGTGGCCAAAAACAGTGACAGTGCTTAGGAGCAACGCACAGTCATGTGGCTGATGTCTTAACCATCCAATAACCGTTGTATCTAAAGACACCCTCTAGCTCTGCTCTGCAAGAGCCAGGCATCAACTTCCAGCATCCGCAAAGTCCAGGGTCCTTATAGTCCTCAGGGAGGTAGAGCCAGGGTGGTAGACAGGAATCCCTTGGTGGAAAAGAGAAGTCGGATATGGCTGTGCATGTTAGTGCTCTCTGGAGTCTGGTTTGTGCAGTTGGGGATGTGAGATGGTTTGGTCACCCTTTCTGTTGCTGCAAGACAATGGTGAGCATATGACTCTTTCCCCAAGGTCTCCGTGGGACACATATGGAGCACGTCTATGACTTCTACAAGCCAGACCTGGCCTCGGAGTACCCCATGGTGGATGGGAAGCTCTCCATCCAGTGCTACTTCCGGGCAGTTGATCGATGCTACGCCACCTACCGCAAGAAAATCCAGAGCCAGTGGCAGAAAGGTGTGAAGAGGGGACAGTGCAACGCATGAATCCCATTGCATCCACATGGGAACCCCCTCTCGCCCTCTGTGTGTTTGTCGGTGCCTAAAATCATAGAAAGATAGAATTGTAGGATTGAAAGGTATCTCAAGGGTCATCTAGTCCAACCCCTGCTCCAAGCAGGATATCCTCAGCCTACAGCATCACAGACAGATGCTTGTCCAAATGGGTTTTGAAAACATCCAAAGAAGGAAATTCCACAACCTTCCTGGGCAAATTATTCCATAGCCCCACAACTCTTAATTTCTGAATCTAACCAAACTTCACATTGCTACAATTTAAGCTCATTCCTCCTTAGTACTAAAGGCTCTGTCAGCATAGTGGGCTCTGTGTCTAATGCTCCCTCTCTGTTGTAGCCCCTCTGGGGTTCTGCCTCATTGTGGGAAGGACAAACTATGCAGATAAATGGCTATCGGTCCCAGGGCAGAGGGTAAACCTCCCCATAGAAGGGGTGTTGGGCAGGGTGAAGTTGGAGCCACCAAACCTCAGTAAATTTGCACTCACCCAGCCTCCTGTGGCTGCTGGCCATGTGACCCCCAGTCTGTTCCATCCAGTGCTGGCAATTCTGCCACACACTCATTGGCCAGCCTCCTTTGTGTTATAGTGGCCGCAATGTGTTGCAGCTGAAGGGACGCAGATGTCCTGCTGACTCACAAGCAGGGCTTCCCAGACTCATGCTGCTGACTCAAGTGCCATGGATGCTGCCATGGCCCCTTTCTTCTAGTTATTCCTATTCCTATTCAAATGTGTTACCTTGATGAGCAGGAATGTAACACACTCCTACACCTGTCTGCATTGGCTCAAACAGAACTTAGAAGCTCCTGCCGCACCCTGAAAAGAAAAAGCTTCTCTATTAGAGAACTGAGATTCAGGAGCAGTATAATACTGAGGCAAAGAACCCTGTAAACTCCCCACTTCTACTGCCCATTTAATAGTTTGTGCCCCCCCCCAGTGCACCATGGGAAAGCTGCGCAGAGTAGAGGCACCCTGAGGAATAGTGGCAGCTCCAAGGGGGGTGTTCTAGGAATGGGATTATGGGGTGGTACATGTAGAAACCCTGGTAGGGCCCCTTCTAGCCCAGGACTCACTGTGACTGCACTGGCGACTTGTGCATAAGGGTGCCGATGTGTTTGTGGGTATATCCACAGTCTCCCCAGCTTTCCCTGTGGGGATGAGTCTCTTGAGTATCTGAATTTTCTCCCTGTAACTGCCTCCCATTTTGCTTTTCTCTCCTGGCTCCAGCTGGAATTGACAAGACTTTTACCCTTGAGGATTTCCAGTTCATGATCTTCCACACGCCATTTTGCAAGCTGGTGCAGAAATCCCTGGCACGAATGATGCTCAATGACTTTGTTGCAGCTCCCAACCTCGACACAGATAATGGCATTTACAAAGGGCTGCAGCCTTTCAGGTAAGCAAGGCTTCTTCAGCTGCTCAGGGCAGTAGGCCTCCCTCTGCCTCCCTGTCCCAGGACTTGCCCCTGCAGGCACGCAGGGTTTGGGAAGTGGGTGCAGCTTGCCTAAGTAGACTGTGGAAAATACAGGCTACGTGTAATTATTGTATTGGGATCTACAGGCGTCCAGAAGCAGAGTGGCCGGTGATGAATTCCGATGGGGGTGAGGTGGGGTGCCTGATTCCTAAGGGATCTTTTTTGAGGAGGGACAAGACTGTTCTTGGAGGACATTTGATCTGATCTTAAAGAGGCCTGTGGGTGATTGGGTGGATGGGATTCCCCTTCTAGGGGGAAGGGCACTCTGGCTGGTGTTTATCCCTTTGGACTTGCAGGCAGCAGTGAACAGAATCATTGTACTGTAGGGCTGGAAGTGACCTCAAGGGTAATCTAGTTCAACCCAGAGTTCCCGGAACCCTTATTCCCTAAAGCATCCCTGGCAGATGCCCATCCAGGCTTTTCCTGAAAAGTTCAGGATAAGGGAGCAGAGATGAGGGCATGAACATAAGGATAGAGGACAGATCCATGGCACACATCTATGATCTGAGCCCTCCTTTTCTTGAGCACGCCCCTTAAGATACCCTGGCCCCCAACTTCTATGTGGCCCCCAAAGCTTGCGTTCATTTTTAAAGTGGCCATCACGAGGGAAAAGGTTCCCCACCTCTGGTATACCAATTGATCACACAGCAACGATGGACAAGACTAGGGAAGTGGGTATCAGTAGCTGCTACTGAGCATGCTCAGCTCCAGCCAGATCTGCAGTTCCTGCATCCTGTACTAAATTTTTCTCAATAAAGGAAAGTCTCGCACACACATTTTAGCTTGATCTGGTTAGTGTGTGCAGCCCTGCACAATTCCAGACCTTATTTTTCTGAAGTAGACTTCTCCTGTCCATATTTTCAACATGTATGCCAAATGATCACAGCAAGTATGGGCAAGACTAGGGAAGTAGTCATCAGTAACTGCTACTGAGCATGCTCAGTAGATACAAGATATCACTTTTTTATAAATAGCAATTTTTGACACCACACCTATCTCCTGTTAATCACTCTCAACTACTGGTAGCCAGGAGTTTAAGCCTCAACTAATAGCTGTTTATGGCTCTATCCTCGAAGAATTTATCCAATTTCAGTTTGAAAGTAGTTATGCTTGCTGGCTTTCACTGCCTCCTCTGGCAATGAGTTCCACAACTGTATTGTCTGCTGTGTGAAAAGTACTTCCTTCTGTTTGCTTTAAATCTGCTGCCATTTAACTTCAGAGAGTTTTCTTTTGTTCTCTTATTGTGAGAAAGGGCAAACAACAGTTCCCTAGTATTTACTTTTTCCACACTACTCATTTTACAAACTTCCGTCAGATCAGTGGCGGCCCCCCGCTTTAGCGCTGGGGGCACTGACCTGCTTAGAGTCCCCAGCGCCAAAGCACCTGCGCTCAGCACCATTCCGGATGCGCGCGGGCCCCTAGCACCGGCCCAGCACCATTCCAGGTGCATGCGGGTCCCCAGCACCGGCCCAGCACCATTCTGGAAGTACGGGGGCCAGTGCTGTGGGCCCATGTGCATCCAAAATGCTGCTGGGCCGGTGCTGCGGGCTTTCAAGTCCCGGCGTCTCTTCAGTGCATGCGCGCCAGCCGGTGAGATTTTCCTCCCTGGCTGGCGCGCATGCGCTGAAGAGACGCGGTGGGAGGCTTTTCTGTAGGTCGGCACTGCTGCCGACCTACAGAAAAGCTGCACGTGCAGCTTGGGGGGGGGGGACGTAGCCACCTTGGGCAATGGGTTCTAATGGAACCCATAGCCCAAGCTATTTCAATTGCCTAGAGGGGTGGCTCAAAGCCACCCCTCTAGGCTCCACTGCGGCTGCATCAGGCCAGGCGCAAAATTTGCGGGTGGGTGGGGTCTCTCAGACCTCGCTCACTCACTCCCAGCATTGCTGGCGGCCACACATGTTCCTTCCTGCTGCAGCGCGAGCAGGTAGGTGGTGGTCTGGGCTGGGGGGATTTGGTCTGGGGGGATGGGGGATTGGGGTGGGGGGGCACAGTGGGGGTGTGTGAGAGGGCCCCACATCCCCCCACCATGCCCCAGACATGGGGACATGTTGGGTGGGGGGACACATGATGGGGGGTGGGGAGACACATATGGGAGGGCATGAGGGGGTGGAGAGACAGATGGGGAGACATTATGGGAGGTGGGGAGACAGATGGGGGAGACAGATGGACATGATGGGGGAGACATGGGGACATGATGGGGGGTTAGGGTTATCTGTTTTTAATGGTTTTATATCTGTTTTATATGTTTTTAGCTGGTTTATATGGTTTTATATCTGTTTTTATCTGGTTTTTAGCTGTTTTATCTGGTTTTATAGCTGGTTTTTAGCTGTTTTATCTGGTTTTATAGCTGGTGTTTAGCTGTTTTATCTGGTTTTTAGCTGTTTTAATGGTTTTATAGTTGGTTTATATCTGGTTTTTAGCTGTTTTAATGGTTTTATAGCTGGTTTTTAGCTGTGCATGGTTTTATATATCTGGTTTTCTGGTTTTTATATATCTGTGCATTCCCTGGCCTGGGAATGTAATCACAGAAAAATTGAGCTCTTTGCACAACTTAAAGACCGCCGTGCGGATTTTCTGTATAAGCAGTGATTTGTTTTGTGTTCAGTGCTTGCTTCCCCCCTTATATGTATTGAAATCTTAATGATATTTTTGGTAAGTGTTCTCACAAGTTATGTAAGTATTTATAAATGGGGTATTTATTTATAAATGGGGAGGGGACTGTAAAAATAAAGTTGTTCTTAATTTCCACATGTTATCTCTTATTCATGTTCGATAGCACACTGTGCACGATGATAGGGCCCTATTTGTTTGGGCACGCATTGGCTCCACCTACTGTTGCCCTGGTTCCACCCCTAGGCTAGGCTCCACCCCTATTTTCGCCGGCCCGCCGCTGGCTTCACCAACAGCGGCCCGGCCAGCCTTAGTGACCCACCAACCTCAAAACCCACCAGCTGCCACGGTCTCAGATCCCCTCTTAATTGCCTCTTCTCCAAGCTAAACAGCCTCAACCTGTTGAACCTCTCCTGATATGGAAGTTGATTAATCCCTTCTATTGTCCTTGTTGCCCTTCTCCGAACTTTTCCCAGTTCTATATCTTTCCTGAGATCGAGCGACCAGAACTGCACACAATATTCAAGGTGGGATGGTACCAAGATTTATACAGCAGCATTATGATATTTCCCTTTTATTTTCTATTCCTTTTGCAATAATGCCTAACATTAGATTTGCTTTTTGACTACTGCTGCACACTGAACGGATGTCTTTAAGAAACTATCCACAGTGGCTCCAAGATCCTTGGCAAAGGAGAACAAAAGTTCTCCATCTTTTTATGGCATCCTTTTATAAATTTCAAAACTGTCAACATGCCCCTCTTTAGTCATCTTGTCTCTTGGCTAAACATGCCCAGTGTCATCAGCCTTTCTTCAAAAGACTTGTATTTGAGATCCTTGACCATCTTTGTTGCTCTGTTCAGAATCCTTTTCAGTTTGTCAACCTCCTTCTTGAAATGCAGAGATTAAAACTGAACAGAGTGCTCCAACAGAGGTCTGACTAGTGATGAGTATAGTGGTACTATAACTTTCCAAGTCTGGGATGCAATGCTTCTCTTAATACAACCCCAAATGGCAGTGGCCCTTTTGCAATAGCATCATTCTCTTGACTTGTATTCAGTTTGTAACCCCAAAAGCCTCCTCAGCAGTGTTACTGCCTAGCCAATTATCTCTCATCTTATACTTGTGCAATTGGTTTTTCTTTCCTATGTGCAGGGTGTTTTCTCAATTGCTCAATTCTCAAGATGACTAAAGGGGGACATGTTGACAGTTTTGAAATTTATAAAAGGATGCCATAAAAAGATGGAGAACTTTTGTTCTTTGCCACTGAGGACAGGGCAAGCATCAATGGGTTTAAATTAAAGGAAGATATGTTTAGGTTAAATATTAGGAAGAAATCCTAACTATTAGAACAGTTCACTGTGTTTTTTTAATTATTAATTATTATTATTATTATTATTATTATTATTAGCTTTTATATAGTGCCAGCGATGTACCTGGTGCTTTACAAAGGATAAGATAGACACGGTCCCTGCTCGAGAGCTTATAATCTAAAGACAGGTGGAGAGGAGACAGGGGAGGGGGAACAGAAGGAGAAACAAGGAATGCAACATTCATGAGGATGTAAGAACTCAGGTACACGTTCTTGGCTTGGTTACAGTAAATTGGGAATTTGCAGATAACAGGTGGGGGATAATCCTGGGTGGGGATGATTAGCAGGAGTTAGGGAGGGCGGAGCGGAAGAGGTGGGTTTTGAGGAGAGACTTGAAGGTGTGGAGGGTGGGGGCAAGGCGGACGAGGGCAGGGAGGGAGTTCCAGGCGTGTGAGGCAGTGAGGGAGAAGGGATGAAGGCGGTTGGGAGAGCAGGGGAGGCGTGGGAGGGTGAGGGAGGGGATGGAAGAGGCGTGGAGTGCTCGAACAGGGGTTCAGAGGGAGATCAGGGCAGAGAGGTTGGGGAGTGAGGTTATGAAGGGCTTTGTAGGTGAAGACAAGGAGCTTGTGCAGAATACGCTCAGGAAGGGGAAGCCAGTGGAGAGAGGGAGAGGAGAGGCTGCACATGGTCAAAGTGACAGGCTAGGTGGATGATCCTGGCAGCAGAGTTTTGAACAGAGATGAGGGAAGAAAGGTGAGAGTGGGGAAGGCCAGTGTGGAGGAGGTTACAATAGTCGAGGCGTGAGATGACTAAGGCATGGATGAGAGTTTTGGCAGAGGAGACAGACAGAAAAGGGCAGATCTTAGCAATGTTGTGGAGGGAGAAGCGGCAGGATTTGGCTACGGAGTCAATGTAGGGTTTGAAGCTAAGGTGTGAGTCGAAGATGAAGCCTAAGCTACGGGCTTGAGGGACAGGGAGGATGGAGACCCTGTCAATGGCAATTGACAGGGAAGAAGGAGCGGAAGGATTGGGAGGGAAGATAAGGAGTTCAGTTTTCGCCATGTTCAGTTTGAGTTGGCATTGAGACATCCAGGCGGAGATATCAGAGAGACAGTTGGTGAGACGAACTTGAACAGAGGGGGAGAGGGAAGAAGTGGAGAGAGAGAGTTGAGTGTCGTCAGCGTATAGGAGGTATTGGTAACTGTGGGAGGCAATGAGTTTGCCTAGGGATTGGGTGTAGATAGAGAAGAGGAGAGGACCAAGGACAGAGCCTTGGGGAACCCCGACCGAGAGGGGCAGGGAGGAGGAGGAGTAGGAGTTAGGAAGAGATACATGGAAGGAGCAGTCAGAAAGGTAGGAGGAGAACCAGTCGAGAACAGAGTCGTGGAATCCCAGGGAGTGAAGCAATTCAAGCAGGAGCGAGTGGTCAACAGGGTTGAAGGCAGCAGAGAGATCAAGGAGGACAAGAATAGAGTAAAGCCGGTTGGATTTAGCCACAAGAAGATAGTTGGTGATCTGTGAGAGTAGTTTCATAGAATGAAGGGGGCGGAAGCCAGATTGGAGGGGGTCAAGGGAGGAGTTGGCAGAGAGGAGGTCAAGGCAGCAGGTAATGGATGGCAAATAGACGGCAATGGAGAAAACACAGTGAACATGGGTCTCTGCCTATGTACTTTTCTCTTTTGTTGAATTTTATTGTTTTCAATCGAGATCTCCAATTTATCAAGGCAATTTTGAATACTAGTCCTATCCTCTGAGGTGTTTTGAAATCCCTCCCAGTTTTATATCATCAGCAGATTTGATAAGGATATTGTCTACTCCTTCCTCCAAGTCACTAATGAAGATATTGAACAGCACTGCACCCAGGATGCCTATTACGGTTTAAGAGCATCTGGCTGGGTGCAGCATCAATACCTTGGGGGCCAACTGGTTGGGATGGCCCGGGGAGCTGCTTGGAAAAGGGTGAGTGTGGCTGTGGCCATCTCATAAGGAGGCTGCAGGCATGCTCTTGCCAGGCAAAAGAGAGAGGCCTGTGATCCCTGCTGGAGCTGTCTGGTGTAAGCTAATATGCTGTTCGGCCCTTGCACCTCTCTAGGTGGTGGTGGGAAGGAAGGGGTCTCATCCTTAAGATGCACTGCCAGGAGGGGAACTCAACTCCTGTTTGGTTCGACAGAGTGATTCTTCCCCAGCTGGTGGGAAAGGGTCATCCCCAGGATTGAGCCCATTTCCCCCTCTACAGGAAGGTGAAGCTGGAAGACACCTACTCTGACAAGGATGTGGAGAAGGCTTTCCAGAAGGCCAGCCAGGGGTTCTTCAACCAGAAAACCAAGCCCTCCCTGCTGCTGTCCTCCCGCAATGGCAATATGTACACACCCTCAGTGTATGGCTGCCTCGCCTCCCTCTTGGCACAGTGAGTTGCTGGTGTATTTAATTATTAATTATTATTGTTGTTCTTATTGGAGCACTTTCAGCATTCAAAGTGCTTTACAATCCTTATCTAGTTCACTCTCACAACAACCCTGTGAGGTAGGTCATTATTATTCCTATTTTACAGATGGGGAACTGAGACTGAGAGAGAGTGATTTGACCAAGGCCTTACAGTGAGTCCATGACTAAGATGGAATTTTAACCCTGGCCTCCCAGGGCCCAAGTCGAACAACTTAGCCACTGGGCTACATTTATTTAAATTGATATTATACTACTATTAATCATTTCTATAGCACTACTAGGAGTATGCAGCACTTTACAGTCATAGATTTTGGAGACGTCCCTGCCCAGTGGCCTTACAACCTAAAATGGATAAGGGTGAGGGGAACATAGGGAGAGACAGACACACACATTCCCATTTTACAGATGGGGAACTGAGGCAGAGACATTGTGACTTGCTGGCTCTCCCCCCTTGTTCCCTACTACAGCATAGGAAAAATATAAAATAGATACACACGTATAAAACCATCTAAAATCTCTTACCCCAGCCTCCTCACCCTATCCCTGTCTGCCAAAGGTGTAGCTGAATAAAATGTTCTTACATTGCCTCTGAGAAATGCTCAGACTTTGGTTTTGGCAAACCTCTAGGGAAAGGGAGTTCCATAATATCTTCCCAACCTTCCCACCCCCATCTGTGCTCCTTTCACTTGGATTCACCTGCAGTGACTGACGCTTCCCTGCCCAAAGGCTGACACCTCACCTTGAGAGGGTGCAGGGGTGTTACAAAATGGGGTTCCCTTTAAACACAAGCCAAAGGGGGTGATGCTACTGTGCACACTCTGAAAACAGGCTCATTGTATCTTTCCCTTTCCCTTGTCCTGACCATAGGGGGTGGGTGGGTGGGGGTGGGATGACCCTTGGAAATCCCGCCCCTGAGCTGAGGGGAGCATTCAGGTGGGGGTGACCTGGAAGAACATTGGCATTTATAGGGCTGGTGGAATCGAGTCTGCTCCTTTTCTACTGGGCCCAGTTCTTGTTGCGGAGGATCACAGTGAATGGGCCTAGCAGAGCAGTTGCAGAGTTGGAAGCTGGTTGAGCAGGGTGAGCCACATACAGGGTTGCCACCTTTTAAAATTTGACCCTGAGTGAGACTCCCAGAAGCCAAAATGGGAGTCTCGGGGTCAAACTGCAAAAGGTGACAACCCTAGCCACGTGTTGTAGTTTGTTTGGGGATGCTTAGCCCCACCAGTCAAGCACACATCCCATGCTGCCCCCAACCCATGCACAAGCACTGTTCCTCAATGTGGACCCATCCAGGCCAAGTCCTTGCTTGCAAGGTCAGCCAATGTTGCCATAGCTCATTCTAAAGTAAGAAGTGTCACTGACCTTCTTTTAGCTGGGTCTGGGGCAGGTTTCCTACCCACAGCCCCACATGTGCCCGTCTCTCCTGCAGCCCCTTAGGCCATGTTTGGACAAACAGAAGTAAACCAAAGTAACCACTTTCACTGAATTAAATTGAAGTAACTCCACTTCAGTAGCATTCAGACGAAGCACAAACTTCTCATCCATTTCCCCCCTCGCTGAGACAAACTGAATTGAGGTCACTATCCTCATGCTGATAGGTGTTCACGCAAACAGTTACTTTGAAATTCAAACAGAAGAGGAGAATGTATTCATGACTTTTCAGGAATACACGCCTCTCTTCCTGCTCCTGAATAACTTTGGTTTAGCGCTCTGTTTGTGAGATCAGCAGGGATCACAGCAGGACTACTGATATGGGAGTGGGTTTTTCTAGAACTCCAAAATATTTTGAGAAATGTTTTGACTGGCCCCTGAGTGACAAAGTTTGGAAAATGGGAGTTGGTATCTTTGGTTTTATACTGCACCCACTTCCTTGGTATCACGGCTCAGTGAGGAGCATCTAACACAATCTACAGGCAGTGCAGGAGTATTGATTTTAAGAGGCACAGTGAAGAGCATCCCACTCACAGTGCTCTGACTTCCCTTACAGTGAAAGTACTCCATTGGCTGTGTGGGGAGATCCTCTAATGCTCCTCACTGATAGCTTGCTCTGAATTGCTACAGGTACTCTGCCCAGCAGCTGGCTGGCTCCAGGATCGGGGCCTTCTCCTATGGCTCAGGATTGGCTGCTAGTTTGTTCTCCCTTCGAGTGTCTCAGAATGCTGCCCCAGGTGAGCCTGGCCTCATTTCCAGCACTCAATTCCTTGCCACTAACCCCCATTCCCTTGTCCCAGTTGCAAAGGCAGGAGCAGACCGCACTAGAGAGGGTGGAGATTGAGCCAGGAATTGCTAGTCCCTCATCCACAGGTAGCAGAGCCAGGCTGGGTCCCTGCAAGGTGAGGTGCTTGAACACCTCTGCAAAATCTCACAAGTGCCACTGCCTGCTCTTTCAGTGGGTGAAGATAAGGTTTGGGGGGTGGAGGTGGGAGTGGCTTTATTGGAATTTTATATGGTTTATTATTTTTTACTGGATTTTATATTTTTTGTGTGTTGTGGGGTGCCCTGAACCTGCAGAAAAGGGTGGGATACAAATAGAAAAAATCAAAATAATTTTAAAAATCTGGTTCTGTGTGGGTGGGGGCTGGCCATGTGTCCAGGGTGTGGTGGGTGCAGGCAGGGAGCAGCGTAAAGGTCACTGGTAAGCGGCAACTGCACAAAGGGCACTTGTTCCCTGGCAAGGCAACCTTGACTGTGTTCTCGCTCTAGAGGGAGCAGAGCCACTTGGGTCTCCCCTCCCTCCTCACTGGAAAGCTTTCTCTCCCCCAGACTCCCCTCTGGATAAGCTAGTGTCCAGCCTGTCAGACATGGAGGCTCGCCTGAACTCCCGGAAATGCATCCCCCCGGAGACATTTGCAGAGATCATGAAGCAGAGAGAGGATACTCATCACTTGGGTGAGCGCAACAAGGAGGCTGAAGCCAGCTGCCTCTGCCAGGCTAATGTCTGAGGTCAGGTGTCCTGTGACAAAGTCCTACATAGCTACCTAAGAGTGGTCTGACTCCCATGGGTGCTAATTACCCACAGCCCTCACTGCAGCAGCACCTGAGAAGGTGAATGATTTTTCTGATTTGGGCCCATAGTCCCAGCCCAAGATGATCCCTCTCTTGGAAGTTTATTGTTGTAAGCCGCCCCGGGCTGCATGGCAGGAGGGGCGGGATATAAATCTGTTAAATAAATAAATAAAATAAATAAATAAATATGATCCCGCTGCCCTGTTGGATTCAGGGAGGGCAAGTCCAAACTGGCAGCCAATCAGAAGCTTCTGAGGTACTTTCCCATGTACTCCTATCTGCAGCAAGGACAGGGAGCAGCACATGGGTGAAACCCCATAGACAAGCTGGGCCAGATTGCATAGCTCCCTCCTGATCTGCCCGCAGGAGTCCTTGACTCCCTCTAGCCAGAGCTGCTGGTGGTAGACATGGATGGGGCTGCTGTGTCCACTGCTCAGTGGCAAGACTTTTGCTGTGGAATAGTTGACCTATAGTAGCAGCCATAGGTCACCCACAGCATGAAGGCGACCAGCACTACTGCAAGGAAGCGTTCATTCACACATTACAATAGTGACCTGGGAGAGAGAGAAACTCCAGCAATTGTTCCAGTGTTTTCAGAAGCAACTGCACAAGTTTGTGCACGTAGCCAGATCTGTGTTTTCACAAATACAGGTTTGGGGCAATATCCATGTGGGTAATGTTACAAGAGCCCAGTGGAGAGCAACTCTGGAACCTCTCTAGACACCTGGCAACTCTAGGCGGAGAGGAGGCAAATCCTTGCTGCCACTTCCTCCTTGGAGTTAGCACCCCAAAGAGGGAGGCTTCTGGTAACTCAGAATAATTGTGGAGCATCTGGCCAAGCCATTGGCCTCAGTTCACTGGCTGCATCGTGTCCACTTTTCTTCCCTGATTCTGTGCTTCTCACACTGTTTCCTGGGAGAAGATGTTCTCTTCTAATTTAAGGCAAGGTCCTATATATGAACAGCTCTGAAATGCTTGCGAGGCTGTTAGGCATGGCTCATTGGGGCCCCAGTGAATGACCCCACTCCCACTCAATTGTGTTTTGCTGTTCACGCCACTCAGTCCCCTAGCATGAGAACTGGACACAGGCAGGTCTAGAAGAAAGACATCCAGTCCACTGCAGGTGCCAGATTGCAAGGGACAGTGCATGTGACTTGAAGGGAGGCTTGTCCCTTATTTAAAGGGATGAACCTAATTTTAAGAGAAAATCCCTTATTTCAGGGCCCCGCAGCACCAGCGTCCCTTGATTTAGATCCAGCCACCCTCCTGTGAGGAGCCCCAGGTTCTGCTCCCTGCTGTTCTGGACTTGCTAAGAGACATGAGCAGCTTGTGGGTGCACTGCCCTTACCTGTCCAGTCAGGGCCATACTGTGTGCTTGCTGGGAAACCCAGACCTCAACAACACTCGCTGTGTCTCTCTGCACTGGGTTCTTGCTTGAAGCTGGATGGCCTTGAGCCTCTTGTAAGTGAGAGAAACGTTCATTTCCTTTGGAGAGCAAGGCTGTGCCCCAGCTTGGCTAGAATTTACAGTATTCATCCCTCCCCCCCCCCCCCCAGTAGTGACTGAGGCACCTGCTAGAACAATCCCCCATAAGTCTCTCCTCTCTGCAGTGAACCACACTCCCCACGGCTCCAAGGAAGACCTGTTCCCGGGCACCTGGTATACGGAACGAGTGGATGACAAAAATCGCAGGTTTTATGCCCGAAGCGCAAACTAGAGAGAATGGTTCCCAGCAGGGCCCTCCAGGTAGGTCAGGATCCCCTATAGGGGCCCAGTGGTCACAGCTGATGGAAGGGGAGATGGGGGAATGGCCTGGGTGGTGGCGCAGGGGAATGGTCAGGAGGTGATTCTGGGTGAAGAGGAGAGCACTGAGGTTTAGAGGAAGGAAGGGCAGTTTCCTCATCAGGACAGCTTTCCTCCAGGAGAAGGAAAGGCAAGTGCTATCTCATGTGCCCTCAGGGCAGAGACAGTGTGGCCCTTTCCACACTGACCATGGTGGGGGGGTGATGGGTGTGCACTGTGGTGCGGGGGTGGCTGTTACATGGGTGCACACACATCGCCACCCACCTCTGCCCATGGAGCAACCGCCATTGTGGCTGGTTGCTCTATGCATGAGCAATGGGTGGAAATGGGTGCAGTGTGGGAGCGCACATGTACCCACCGGCCGCGGCGGTCACACAGGTGCCCCCCCCAGGCGCACGCGGGGGTGGTGGTGTCTTGTGTGAAAGCCATGGGTTCTCTCAGCTTTTCTGACTGCTTCCATAACACTATTCCCTATTGCAGGAAGCCCTAGTGGCGGCCGTGTGCTGCTCAGGCTTCTGCTGCCACCCAAGGCAGTTGCAGTGTGAGGCCCAGGGTAATTGTCGAGTTTGGCCTGCCCCAAGAGCAGCCCTGTACATTCCTCCTGGTCTCCTTCTTCTCCCTGTGAGCAACAGCCCGGTAGCTGCTTCTAGCCAGTGGACAGTCTGGGGGAGTGCTATTGCTGTGGCCTTAGCTCTTAGGTAAGAAGTCATGAATTAATTCACTTCCATTTCTGTCTTCGCAGACCCATGAGGATAGAGACTGAGGCTCATCCCACTGCTGAGAACCAGCCCCCCCCCCCCTTCCTGCCATGAGCAGACACCCACAGCAGGAGCTCAAGACACAGCCAGGTCCCGGTCATATCAAGATGTGTCTGACTTATGTGAGCTTTCAGGCTGGGCGTACAGTGTGGAGCTAGTATGGCTCAAGCAGCTTCCACTGTGTCTGGCTGAGGGTTCCCCCTGCTGAAGAGATCTTTCTCGCCCCCATTGCTCAAACCCATGCTGGAGGAATAATCCTTCTTCCAGCTAGAGCTACGCTTTGGGAGAAGCTTCTTAGAATTAAATAAGGATGAATTTCATCTGGCTCTGTGGAGAGTGAAAAGCTGGATTCAGTAGCTCTTCAAGGCAGTGTGTATCTGAGAGATTTCTCCCATACTCTCCTGCAATTGGACTCTCTAGAGTGGCTTAATTCTATAGGACCACTGTCCTTCCTAGTTACATTATCCAGGACTCTCCGAGGAACATTCTCTCATCTCTGCTTCCTAGGATTGGGAGTAACTGTAAACAATAAACATACTCAGGGCTCCGATTTCTGTGTGTTCTGAGTGTCTGGGATGGCCTCTGGAAAACAATGCCTTAGCAAAGCCAGCTGCTGGTTTGCTCCATGCTGTTCTGCTGTTCCATGACCTTTTGTATCTTTTACAAACATAAAATCATTAAAAAGTGTGGCGACATCACAATAAAAAGGAAACCAGCGATGATGAAGTGAATGGCTCTGTTTGTTCCTAATGCAAAGCAGGCTAGCTTAGCAGAGTCTACTGTAGGGCTATCGCTACTAGAAAATGCAAACTCAAGAAGCAGCAGATTGAGGGACCAGCCTAGCATAAACCCCATTCTCTCAGAATCAGCCCTTAACTCTGGGGAGGCACGGCACTCTGGTAACATCTGTTCCTTACTGGGACAGCACAGTGGAGGCTTCTAGCCCACATGTGAGCCATGACTTGGAGGCCAATCTTGGAGTAGGGATAATTGTACACCTTGGCTGTATAGAAGTGGAAGAGGTACAGAGTGGGCTGGGGCAATTACGATAGCAAGGGTATGGAACAGCTTCTGTATAAGGAGTAGCTGTGGAGATTAAGGCCCTTCACTTTAGAGAATGACTGTCGGGGCAGGCTGGGGAGTGGAGATTTTCTGGAGGTTTACAAAATCTTTAGTGTTGTGGGAGAAGTGAATAGGGAGCTGGTATCTTCCTTTTTTCTTAATAGGAGAACTTGGTTAGGGGCACCCTATAGAATTAAAAAGCAGCGAGGTTAAAACAAACCGAGATAAGTACTTTTTCATACACTTCACCTGGGGAACTCCTTGCCAAAGGATGTTGTGGACGTCAATGGTATAAATGAGAATAGGGATCAACTGAGAAAAGGGGAAATGCAAGGAGGGGGAGAAGGGAGAAATGCAAAGAAGCAGGTGAGTACTGGAGAAAAGGAGTGAGTGACACTGGTTGGGGCGGTGGGTGGTGGACGTGGGGCTCACCAAGTGCTGGGAGACAAAGGGTGTTTTTAAACAAGTACCTCCCCACCCATCATGCATGTTGCAGGGCTGCAAAGGGGGCCAATGCAGCCCTGTAACATGGATGCATGATGGGTGGGTGGGTGATAGGTGGGGAGGTGCTTGTCTAAAAACACCCAGAGAGAGCCTTATGGCCAGTGAACCCTGCTGCTGCCCCACACAAACACACTGGGGGCCACCTTCAGGACTGACCTTAGACAGGGGTCATGGCCCAGGCAACATGCTTTCCCACACTTCCGGGATCCCACAAACCACACCCCCAGTCTCTCCAAGCAGCAGCGGTGCTCCCTCCCAGTGAGGCCCCAAACGCAACTGTCTTTAGGGCCCTGCAAGAGCTATGGTCATTTGAGTATCTTAAAATAGAAGCCAAAGGTTAGCCCAAATCACAAGGCAAAACCTCCTCTTCAAAAGGCTAAAGGGGAGGGGCCCTGTTAAAAAGAGAGAGGGTCATGGGAGCCTCCACATTTTACGTTTTTCCCAGACTTTCTGCAGTTTCAAAGCCTGCCCCTGATTGTATTTGGTCACCGAACACTGCTCTAGACTCTGGGTGTCTTTAGACATATCAACAGGTGTCTAAATGTGTGTTTTGACCTTGATACGAACACCGGTTTGGCCCTGTGTTCATCATGTGGCGCTGTTTAGACACACAGCCCATTTTGGGGAAATCGGTGTTTTGCTCACCACCCAATCTCAGCACGCAAGTGTTGCCACCTGATTCCCATGTTGTACCTGCTAACACATCACGCATTATCATTAGAGCCAACGTTAGCCACGTGTTCAGCTGGAACACACAAATTGTCCTTGTGATGCAATGGTGTTCAGATTGCGTGTTCAACGGGTGGTCAAATTGGTGCTGTGATTAGGGATGGGCGAACACAGTTTGGAATTTCAGAGTTCGACCCGAACTCAGCCTGTTCGGATGACCGAACCCGAATTCGAACACGAACTGACCGAACTGAACTCAATTCTGAACGTCGAAATGACCGAACAGTTCGGTCAGTTCGGATTGTGTTCGGGTGAGTTCAGGTGGCAAAAAAAGGTGCACTGGAAGGTCAAACATGACAGGGAGGGGTAGTCACTGAGGAGCAGACTTCAAGGCACCAGGGGTGGAGAGGCTTGCAAGAAACAAAACTATCTGCCTCCCCCTTTCCCAACACCTTCTGAGCTAGTCACTGTTCCTGAACAGCAGGCATTTCAGAAGACTCCCTCTCCCAGCATTTCCCAGCTCCCCAATCCATTGCAATCCTCCTCCCATTTCACCCATCCATCCCATAGACCCCCATATTCTCATTCATTTATTTAGCTTAGCTTAGATAGATTTAGTGGTTATTTTTTGTTTTTACCCCTCCCTGTGTTCAATCTTCCTTCCTCCCTCCCCCCTCCATTGAATCCTTTCCCTCTCCCATATATTTCATCCCAGATTCCCTTCCCTTCCCCTGTTTTTTCATTTACAGTAGGATTATTAGATTGCTTTAAGTTTCATTTCAGTTTTGTACTGAAATGAAACTTAAACCTTAAACTGAAACCTTGTGTTGTTTGTGATTCCCCCCATTCCATATAGATAGATAGATAGATAGATAGATAGATAGATAGGTTAGCGATAGTAGACAGTTGTAGGAGTTAGCTGAGTGATAGAGATAGCGTTAGTGATTTAGTTTTAATGTTTGTAGGAGTAGGTCTGTGTACTTATTAGATAATCCATTTAGTTCATAGCATTTAGAATAGTTAATAGCAGTTAGATTTAGTGTAGATAGATAGATATAATAATAGATACAAAAATTAAATTTTAAAAACCCGTATAAAAACAAAAAAACCAAATAAAAAACCAAACAAAACCATTTAAAACCAAATAAAAAACAAAAAAAACATATAAAAAACAAAAAAAAACCATAACAAAACATTTCCCGAACAGCCGAACCTGAACCGAACGGCCAAACCAAACGGCCAAACCTGAACCCGGCGAACTAACCGAACGGCCGAACCGAACGCAGCTGAACCAAACGGCCGAACCCGAACCGCGATCTGTTCGCCCATCCCTAGCTGTGATTGTCATGGTGCTTACACACAACGGCCAAACATGTGCTTTGGCGTTTTGACACCCGATCTTTGTTATGTTTAAAGGCGCCCTCTGTTCCACAGAGTGCACATCCAGGAACAATCCTTTTCCCTGCCCCAGCGCCAGTGCTATGAGAGAGGGGGTGGGGAGAGAGTGATTTGAGGGATTCCCAGGTGGGTGGAGAGGACCAAACTGAGTTCTTAAGCTCAGATGTCTGTGTACAAGGGGATAGCTGGGATTCAGGGAGGCGATGGATTCATATGGGGAAGTAGGGAACTTTATTCCCATCCTGCATTTTACAGGTAATACAACAGCCATTACTGAAACCTTTCATCCAAGATTCCCCAGGCCAGCTGCCAGAGATTTTGAAAGTGGCAGCATATCTCCACTCAGCTTTCTGAAAGGAGCATAGTGACCGCCATTTCGTTTCAGTGCTGCCACACAGCCAACTAGTTGTAAAAGTAGGCAGTAGCCCCAGTGGCTTCACAGCCCAAGTTCAGTGGGAATGGAGAAGGATGTAGAGGTTGTGTGGGGAGAGGCTAGATTTATGGAGAAGCAAACTAGGCATGAGCCTAAGGTCAAAACCCAGGGGAATCCGAAAACAGCCTGCAGAGCCCCAGTATGCTGCCTCCTCAAAGCAACCTTCACTGAAACAGGAATTTAGGACTACAGCTCTCAGCGCCACCTACACAGTGGCCCTGTATTCACCATAGAAACAAAAATTCTGACACATGTCCTCCAGTATCCACAGTCACTTATGTGGTACAAAAAATCCCAAAATACAATGCGGGAAACCCCCAAAAGCAATTGTGCCAAGTTCACAAATCCTGAAATGTCCCATGTGCATTCTGTGTGCAGAGAAACATGTGTGGTTGCAGTCAGTACAACAGCTATGACCATGGCAGCTGAGCTGTGGCAAAGGCAGTGGTGCCTCATCCTACAGCAAGAGCTAGAATGGGCTTGTGTGTCTAAAGGCAAAATTAGCTCTTAGAAGCTTAATTTCCATAAAAAACCAATGGAATGTAGACACTTAAATGCACTGTATTAACCTTTGAAACCAGAGGTTTCCAAACTAGGGGTTATGTCCTGGCCTGGAATCATGACATTTGCAGGTGGGGTGGGTCCATGTTCAGATTTGAAAGTCAAAATTCAATTTATTTGAAAATGTCTCTGTATTTTGAAAGTATAGAGAGGGAGAGGTCTCCAAAGTAACAGATGGAGATAAAGTATTCAGATATCTATGAAATGTGGAACACCTACCCCATTGTGTTTAACAAAGAATTTCACAGTAGAGAACACTATTAGTTATTTCAGGTGAAAAAGACCTTATCTTGTGGCTATAATCACAACTCTACAGAATATACAGATTTAAACAGCAGGCAGGACCCTAATAAGTCATTAAGAAGCAGATGACTAAGGCTGCATTCTAACCTGTGGTGGCAGTGGCGGCAGCGAGAGGGGCGAGGGAAGAAGCGGCAGTGCTGAGGAGCCGGCCAACGGGAAAAGAGCCAGTGCGAACGGGGATCTGCCGCAGCTTCTCTCGCGCGTGTCAGAGCAGGATTTTGTGCCCTGACATGCATGAGAGAAGCCGCGGCAGATCCCCGTTCACCCCGGCTCTTTTCCCATTGGCTGGTTACTCGGTGCTGCCATGTCTTCCCTCCCGCTGCTGCCACCACCATTGCAGGTGAGAACGCAGCCTCATTTTAAACTCCAATGTAGATGTAACATAAATCTTACATATTGATATAGGGATGTATCTATCAGTAGTTGGAGTCTCATCTACTATGACATCATCAGCTTAAGAATGGATCAGAAACAGAGCAAGTGATTGCATGTGTTGTAGCTTAGTCATCAGAAGCGTAAGGTCTTAATGACAGAAAGTATGTTTTTAGACAAGCGCCTCCACACCCATTACCCATCCATCCTGCATGTTGTACAGCTGCATAGGACACCAATGCGGCCCTGCAACATGCACGGTGGGTGGGTGGGGGTGTTGGGTGGGGAGGTGCTCGTCTAAAAACACCCTGAGTGATTTCCAATCCAAAGGAAACCAACTCCAGCCAGCAAAGAATCTTTTGATCCTTGTTAGTTTAGGAATTGCTGTAGCTAGATTTTGAGGCCCACAGAGGATTGCCACCTTTCCTGCAGAGTTGACCCAAAAAGATGCAGGGCCATGCCAGAAGGGACAGGGCAAGGGGGACTCTTTCACTCTATTTCCAACAGTTTATTTATTTATTTATTTATTTAAATTTATACCCCACCCTTCCCCAAAGGCTCAGTGTGGCTCAAAATAATTTTAAAAACCACAAAATATAATAATTTTTTTTAAAAAAATCCTGGGAAAATCCCTTACAGAAAACTCACCCTTGGCCAGAAACCCACCCACCTCAACCCTTATCTCTGACTGCCAAATGCTTTGCTTTAGCTGTCCCCTTTTCAGCTTTTCTGGCTTGTCTTTTACCCTGTGTTTCCCCAGCCGTCATGTGCCATGAAGAGAAGAGGTGAGAAGCAGCCTGATATCCTACCCCTCTGGGACAGAGTAAATCAGCATAGCACCATCTTCTTCAGCTGGTACTCTGACATAGGCCCAGTCTCTGACCTGCCGTATTTTAGAGATACAGCAGTAAGAACAGTTGGGCAATAGAACTAGCTTCCGACAAAGGTTCTGAAATGTGCCAGAGAGTAGGGGTGGGACCAAACTGAAAAAAACGGGTATCAGTTTTACCAGTTTCAAAAAAATTGGTTTTATTGGTAAAACCGGTTTATTGGTACCGGTTTTATTCATTTATTTCAATGGGGAAGTGTCCCCATTGAAATCAATTAACCCCACCCAAACCTCCCCCTCCCAGGCTGCGTGGGTGGAAGGAGGGACAACCCCCACCACCCTGCCAGTGCCCAGACTGGATTTTTTTTTAAAACCGGATCGCTGGACCGGCAGTGTCGGCGTCAGCAGCGCGGCGTGGGGCCGGTTTCAGCGCTGGCTTCAGCGCTTCACTAGGCCTTCCGGGGAACTTCCGGGTTTCCCCGGAAGGCCTAGTGAAGCGCTGAAGCCAGCCCCGTGCTGCGCTGCTGCTGCCACTGCCACCCGCAGCGCAGGTAAAAGGCGATCAGGGGGTTTAACCCAGAGTGTCAGTGCCTGATATCGTCGGGAGGGCTCCCAGAAGAGGGCTGTCTCCTTCAGCAATAGCCCTGGCTGCCGCTGAGCAGCCGGCGATGCAGCGGCGGCCTGGAGCCCGCAGATCCGGTGGTCCGGTTTAAAAAAAA
Organism: Sphenodon punctatus; assembly: GCA_003113815.1. Lineage (NCBI taxonomy): Eukaryota > Metazoa > Chordata > Lepidosauria > Sphenodontia > Sphenodontidae > Sphenodon > Sphenodon punctatus. The sequence goes on from QEPC01005805.1 coordinate 5,739,306, forward strand.
TAATCCAGGGTCGGTGGGGGGTGTCCCCCCCTTCCAACCGAGCAGTCTGGGAGGGGGAGGGAAAGTGGGTTTTGGTTGTTGATTTTTTACATTGCGGCCATTGATTTCAATGGCTGCAATTTTAAAAAAATCTGATCTATCCGATATCCCCGATACTGCCAAATACCGGCAGTTTTGGATAGCGGGAGATCCGAACTTCCCACCCCTACCAGAAAGACCGTGCCTGGAGCGAGCAAGTACAACTTGTTGTGGAATTGCAAAAGGAGGTGAAAGAACATTATTCTTTCAGATCTGTCACATTCATTGAATGGGAAAGTAATGCATTTGAGAGAGCAGTTATCTCCTGACCTGACCATGGAAGCAGGGTATTGAAAACAAAGCAGCCTTCCCATCTCTCTGAGGTGCTAATAGGCTACTTGGTCACTGGCTGAGAGTTCTGAGTAGCAGCAAGCAGTAAAAGTAGGTGCTCACCTCTGGCCGGGGTCTTTTCTGGGCTGCCTGGTCTACCCAACTGCCCATGAAGATAGAAAGGTAGTCAGCAGCAACAGTAGCAGTAGCAGTAGCAGCAGCAGTTAGTAGTAAATATAGTGTCCGCTGGGCATTCTGTGCTCAAACTAGGAACTGCTCCTTCGTTTTCCTTTAAAGAAGGTGACACAAGTGTGCAGTACCCAGGACTCCTGTCATGACTACAACAAAGGTTAGCCACTTTGCCATACAGCTACCTGTGTGAACACGCGCACACACAGGCACACATACACACACCAGATGCGTGTGCACTCTCCATTGAGTGCACACAGACAAACCTCCCACCTGGGTCCATTTAGTAAGGGCCCTTTTCTAGTGGCTGAACAAAAAGCAGTAGCCAGCTCCACTGATAGAACCTAGAAAAGGTCAAGGATTCACATTTGGCCCTTGAAATAGGGTACAGTTGTGATTTATTTCACTTGCTCTTATTAAAACAACACCAAATCTTCTGTGCACTGGGCTATGAGAGAGTCCACTCTCAGGGAAGCCACATAGGAGAAAACGCATCTGGAATGTAGGAAAAACTTTATACTTAATAGGAGGTACTCCCACTTAGTGGGAAGTACTTTATACTTTACACACATCTGTGTGTACAGTACAACTGATTGTGAAGGGATGGTGTCAGACAAAGTAGAGGGTAATACTGTGATAGAGCTAAGAAACAAATACTGGCAAAACAAAGGTTCACGTCTAGCTTATGAAAGGGATTATAGCGCAGCAGGAACAGCTCTATTGGCTTAGACATCTGCGTCACACCATTATAATCACAAACATTCTAATCATCAGGAGTAGTAAGGGGGCTACTAATCATCAAACTGATCATTATCAGTTTGACAGGTCACGTGGGGGCCTACATCAGCAGAAGTCCCGCCCTCACCACCTGTTCCCTGACCCAGAAGTCCCACCTTGGGTCGGAAGTGACATGGTTAGGTGGAAGTGACGCAGAAGGGGGTAATGCTTCCCCCCTGAACCCGGAAGGTCCTTACACTTGACTTTGGGGACTCTGCTTGTGGTTCAGGGTCCCTGAACCCACAAGGTACTTTGAAGAGGGCCATGTAATGTCTCTATGAACTCAGGAGAGTGGAATTGGAATAGTTTATTGTGGCATTGACTTTCGTTATAGCCAAAAATTAAATAATAAATAAATATACATAAAATGATAAATTACAAAGATTATAGTAAAAATAAGATTAAATTATCCAGGTCCATTAATAAGGACAAGTTAATTAATCCAAAACCATTAGCCTGTGAAAATATACAATACACAACACCGATCCCCAACCGAAAAACTGGAAAACAGAAGTTGTATGCATGTTAGTAATACCTCTATCAATAATGGCAAGCCTCGCGACTGCCCAACCTAAGCAACTGACTTATAATTTACCAACACAGTGTGATATGCCATAATCGTCTGTCTCCTTTCATTAGTCAGCTTAATAAAGATTGCCAAGGCAAGAAGTGAGTCTGATGATGAAAGATTCAACAGAGATTTTAAAATATCTTCTGAACCCTCCCTCTTAGCAGAATCTATTAAGGGGAATAGCCAGGTGTCACGAATTCTACAATAATAAGGGCAAATCAAAATAAAATGCTCCGGTGTCTCCACTTCGTGCAATGAGCAGGAACACAGTCTCTGTTCAATTGGGAGACCCGCATAACGACCTTCAAGAACAGCTGTATTAATCTGAGCAAATCTAAGGTAAATGATATTCCTCCTCAAAGATTTACTAATGAGGAGGTCCAGGTAAGGTTCTGCGGCAAAATTAGTTTTAATTGACCCAAAATCTGGGACCACTCTCCAATTCCCTATTGAGGTCAGATCCTGTTGCATAGCAAGGTCCCTGGACCTCAATAGGAGCTCCTTAATGGTAAGGGCTATTGATTTCCTCTGAAAATATAATGTAGAGAAGCCCAAGTTCGCTAGATGGGCTTCCAAACTCCTAATGCAGGGGTAGCTTCTGGGGCCAGCATATGTCCGCTTTTCCTCTGCACAATATGTCGTTAAGGATGGCCATAGAGTGTTGTTATTGACCACTTTTTGCCAAAAATGAAAGAAGACCAATCTACCATAATGGGCAATTGGAAGAATACCAGTTTCTGCCCGCTGTACGGCACCTGGAATGCTACTGTTAACTCTTAAAAGCTGACGCAGGAAGTGATTCTGGATTATTTCCAGAGGCAAGGTATCCGTGGGAGGGATAACTTCCAGCCCATAGGTCAATATAGCATGAATTTTAAGGGTATAGGTTTTCAATAGTGTAGATACAGAAATACCCCTGGAAAGATTAGCGGCCCTTAGGAGGCTACTCGCAGATCTGCTTGCCAGTAAGTCTCTATTTTTAATATGAGCCGCCCAAGACCCACTAGAGGAAAAAGTAACCCCCAAATAGGTGAATAATTGAACAGATTTAAAGCTAAAGTTCTCCACTTTCCAATCTGTGCTAGTTGATTTGCCGCCCACAAACTTAATGTTAGATTTTGCACTATTAATTGCAAGACCATTAAGTTGACAATAATTAATTAGAGCTCTTATAGCTCCTTTAATGTCCTTTTTTGTCTGAGACAGGAGCACCAAATCATCTGCATATTGCAGAGCGTGGAGAGGATAGGATTGAACCAGGGAAGGATGAAACCCTGGATCTTTGATGGCGTCAACAAGATCAGCCATAGATAGATTAAACAAAACTGGGGCTATGACACAGCCCTGTCGTACCCCACGCTTGATTGGAATAGCTGCAGTTGGATCCTTGTTAGGGCCTACTCTGACTTTGGCTGTGTTATTGCTGTGCAACTGCATAAGGAAAAACAACAACCTTTCATTCACTCCCAATGCACACAGTTTAGCCCACAGTCTGTTCCTGGGTATGGAGTTGAAAGCTTTTGAAAAATCCATGAACGCCAAATACAGCTTTCCACGTTTAAATCTCACGCATTTGGCTATCAGGTGAGAAATAAGAAAGCAGCAGTCCAGAGCGGATCGATTACTCCTGAAACCAAACTGTTCCATAGGAATTTTATTATTAAATTCAGCCCAGTCTTGCAATGATTGGGCTATCTTTGCGGCATATAACTTGCCAATCAGGAGAGTGAGATGGACCAGTAGGCATGGGTTTTGTGAGGATCGGAGCTACTTTATGGTGTGGGGTTCGGGGTATGGTGAATTGCAGCTAGTGGGTCATGTAAGCCCTCTACCAACTCAGTTGACTGATCTGAACCATTCAGCGTAGGTTTCAACATCCTAGCCCATTCTGTTTTGAAGAAAACTGGCCCAATGGTGTGGGGTTTCCGGGCTAGAAAGAGTTGCAGAAAGAAGGTCATGTGAGGATTCACACGACTCAGGAGTGTGAGCTGAACCAATAGGTGAAGGTTTCATCATTCTAACCCACCTCGTTGCTGAGATCTGACCCAGGGGGGTGAAAGGGGGTGTGCGCAGTCAGAAGTGGTCAAAGGGGGGTCATGTGAGGTCTCAAACCACTTGCCACACCTCCCGCGAACAATTGGAAAAGTTTGTGGAGCTGTATACCCGCTCTTAGGGGGGTATACAGCTAGGACCTCACCTAGGAGGGTGAAATGATGTGTGCACAGTCGTAATTGGTCAAAGGGGGTTCATGTGAGATCCCAAACCGCTCACCACACCACCCACGACCAATCAGAAAGGTTTGTGGAGCTGTATACCCGCTCCTATGGGTATGAAAGAGAGGGCCGCCATTTTCTGAGCACTCTACAGAGCCATTTTCTGATAGTGAGAGCAGGGAGCCAATCGCTACCACTTACATGGAAAAACTGAAATGGCTTTCCATGCTGATACTACGCCTGTGAGGCCTATGGAGTTGACTAACCCTCCAGAGGTAGTGAGACAGTTATACAGAAAACGCTACATTTCAAATTCAGAGGACGAGGATGCTGAGAGCGAAGCTGTGGCCAAGGTTCTTTTTAGCATTCCTGTTTATGATGAAGAAGCCTGAATGGGACTACCCAGCCCTGCAGAGCCTTTGGTTTTTCCAGAGGTGATAGAAGAAGGGATACCCCCCACTCAGCACAGCCACCCCAGCTCAAAAGTCACAGGTAAGAAAGATTTTTCAGGGTGATTAAAAGGGCTTTGTGTGTCTAGAGGTGTAATGGGATTGACTGTCACAAAACAATGCCTTGTCAAAACACTGCTAACTCATAGGTTGTTGTTTTTTAATTTCTTTTAGGAAATGTTTGAAATGCCTCAGGAGTCTGATGATGAAAACAAAGTGGACGGCCCTACATGCCATTACCCTGAGAGGAAAGATGGGGACACAATCACATATTACACTGCAGAGACAATTGGGTCTGGAACTGAATGAGACAGACCGTGTTCAACCAACAAAACAAAAATCAGCCATGAGATCTATAGGGAGAGCGTGTATCTATAGAATTCTAAAACATTGTTTTAGTCAGTCAGTCAGTTATTTTTATTGTTTAGCCATTGGCTATTACAATTCCAATACATTTCCAAACAAAACAAGACGCATAGCATGCAAATACAGGCAGTAACTAAATAATATATATGTTTCTGTCAAGAATCAACCAGAATCTTCCACATCCCCTCCAGCACATATAGTCATTTGGGCTGCTCTCAATCGCATAAAAATTTGGCAAAATCTAGCAACAGCTCTAGACAACACTGAATCTGTGCCATTAAGGAGTCTCCTTATCAGGGCCCCCGAATCCAGAGAATCGTAGATATATCTGCCCAGCAGGGCCAACCTAGGCCCATTAAGGGCAGTACAATGGAGAAATACATGCCTACAGGAATCGACTTCCTGTAAGTCACATAGCTGACAAAATCTCTCCGACCTGGGGACCCTAAAGCGTCCCTCCAGCAAGGCAAATGGATAGACGTTGCCTCTAAAGCAAGTAAAGGCCCTGCGTTGGTTGAAATCCTGCCAAAGGTATAAGTAGCTGTTACTCAGATCCGAGGCACCAGTCGAGGAGTAATCAGGGGCAACCCTCTGGCTGGACAACAAGGACCTTTCGTTTTGGAGCTCTTGATCCTGAAGTCTCCTCTTGATGAGGGATAGAGCTCCCTTGGGGCCCAGACTCCCCAGGGCCTCTCTAGAAAATCCCAGCAACTTGACTTCCTTCTCTACCAAGCAGCCCCAGGAACTATGAAGTCCAGCCCCCACTGCCAAGGACAGGAGAGAGCTGTCCTGGGAGGGAAATAGAACTACTTTCACCCAGTATCCCAAGAGTGTTTGGAGGGCCCGGAATCTCATAGTGAGGCTTGCAGTTTCTTGGCTCAAAATTACCTGGGGTGTACCCCTCGGGACGCCCAAGATAGATCGTAAGGCCTGATTCTGGACAGGTTCCAAGCTGGACAAAAAGGATAAACTCCAGGCAGGAAAAGCGTACAGGCATTGGTTAATAACCTTGGCCCTAAAGAGTCGCAAGGCTGGTAACACTAGTCTCTCCCCCAGAGTATGGAAGAACCTAAGGATAGCAGCGGAGGAGCTTCTGACCTGAGACACCGCTGCCCCTAGGTGAGGTTTCCAGCTCAGGGAGGAGAAAACTTTTTAACTATTACTTTTTAAGTCCTCATAAAAACAAAACAAAACTGTTACCGGGGGTAGGGGGAGGGGCTCCACTCACACACACACGGCCCTGGAGTATCGAGGTCAGCACGGGAGCGACCGGGGTTAGGCTGCCCATCAGGATAGTGTGTGGAATTTTACCTCTAATTAAAGAGAACGAGCCCCTATCATCATCAGGCGCTGCTGACCAAGAACCCAAGGCTGCCCCACACTCTTGGACTGCACTCAGCACAACACACGG
>QEPC01005805.1:5750482-5761390 GCA_003113815.1 Sphenodon punctatus
TCACTGTGATTGGGGATCAAGAGGGAGAAACAAGCTACAAACACACCTATTTATACTTAATGGTGAAGGCGGGACATGTCTCTCTGGGAAAGCCCTAGCCAATGAAATTGGGCATGTGGGTGTCATCAACAGGGTCCGAGGGTTGATCATGCCGCCGGGTCTCGCGATACCTTGTATTCCGGGTGGCGGAAACATGATACAATGATCAGATAACCACAAAGATTCTGCGGCCCATGGAAAGGAGAGTTGGTGCCGCTTCTTATTGGAATCCGCAAAAGTGCTGCTTCCGTTCACCAGTTCCGATGCGGCGGCACCATTAGCGACAAACCGCAGCCACAGCCCTTGGAAAGTTGCCTCTGCCGAACCGTGCCACGATGTGCAGAATAGGGATTTCCATTGGTAACAGCTGCCATGGCAGCATACCGCTACAGCCCTACTCATCCACCACAGATTGTGGAGAGGGAGGTGCCAGCTCTACTCTATGCAGATGACACTGCTCTGATTGCTCGCTCACCGGTTGGTCTCCGTAGGGCTATGCAGTGGATGGAGACTTACTGCTAAATGGAGGGATTGGAGTTTAACTATGATAAAACAAAGGTCTTGATTATAGGCCAAAGGAGACATAGTGAAACGCATAGATGGCAGATCGGGGGTCATCAGATTGCCCAGGTGGAAAGATTCCAGTACCTGGGAGTGACCTTTTCCAATTCCCCCTGCTGGTGGGATCATTGGCTCCAGGCGAAAAACCAGACAGTACAGACAGCAAGCGTAATTCGGGGGTTTTATTTTGGCAAGGGGGGGGCAACTGATATTGCCAGCACTTCGGCTGTTGCAGGCGAAAGTAATAAATCAGTTGTTATATGCCTTTCTGGTTTGGAGGTGGGGATTTCTGGACCAGTTGGAGTCGGTCCAAAATGGATTCCTGAGGGCTATCTTGGGGGTTCCTAGGGGAACAGCACAGGTTCTCCTCCGGGCTGAGACAGGTTGCCTTCCTATCAGAGCGCTTGCGGTACAGGCATTGGTGTTCTTTGGGCTTAAGGTCGAACTCCTTCCGCAGGGGGAGGGGTCCCTGGTGGGTAGAGCTAAAGATGTGGGGCTCTTACGGCCATGGTTGGAAAATATAGAGCTGATGGTTGGGAGACTTGGGTTATTTTTGGGGTGTTTGCGTTCCGGGGGTATTAAACATGCTATGGCCCTGGTCAAGCAGAGGATTAGGGATCAGCAAGTTCAGACTGATGTGGAGCTGCTCCAGACACAGAGGGTTAGTCGACTGTATAAGGCCCTGCTTAGGCCGCTACAGGATTCAAATTATCTAGTGGCCTGGACTAAATTTTCATTTAGAAGGGCGTTCACGCATCTGCGCTGTGGGGTATTCCCCTCTGCAATCTTGACTGGCCGTTATATGGGGGTGCCAATGCAAGACAGGAGATGTGTAGATTGCTCTTTGCAGAAGCTGGACACAGTCCACCATATACTTTTTATTTGTCCTAGCTATGCTAGATTTAGAGAAAATCTCCTGGAGGTGTGGAAGCAACACCAGGTGAGACTTCCCCTGGTTCCACCTGATATGTTATGCTTAGAGCATAGGTCCTCGGACTTAACTAGGGCAGTGGCAATGTTTGCCAGTTTAGTGATGCGTGAAAGGATCCAGAGGATGGTGGAAGAAGAATAGGATGGGGGGAAGAAATATAAGCCTATATTGATATATTATTATTGGGAGATTCTCCCGGAAAATTCATATGTGTTAGAGAAATGGTGAAAATTTAGGAGGATAGAGATGGATGGCATGGGATGCGTTTAAGGTTTTAAATTTTGTGAGAATTATTTATTGTTTGTATTGTAGAACTGTGAAAGGAGTTGTATTTGAGTCACCGGATGTATTGCCAATAACTTTATATATTTATTATAGATATATATAATATTAGATAAAAATAATAATTAAAAAAAACCCATATAAAAACAAAAAAAACCAATAAAAAAAAAAGAAAACCATATAAAACCCAATAAAAAAACAAAAAACCATATAAAAAACAAAAAACACCCATAACAACATTTCCCGAACGGCCAAACAGAATAGCCGAACAGCCTAACCGAATGGCCGAACAGAACAGCCAAGCCCGAACTCGGCGAACTAGCCGAACTGCCGAACCAAACGGACGAACTGAACGCAGCCAAACCGAACGGCTGAACCGAACACAGCCGAACCGAACGGACGAAACAAATGCAGCCGAACCGAACGGACGAACCCGAACCGTGATCTGTTCGCCCATCCCTAGTTGTGTCAGGCTTTAAAGAGGGGTTTGTCATCCCAACGGTCTTTGATCATCCAAGGAGTTGGGTAAACAACCTTCAATCAGTCAGCGGGAAAGAGGACTTGATAGCCACCAAGCTGCGCAAGGAGCTTGCGGAAGGCCGGATAGCGGGCCCTTTCGGAACCCTGCTGTTCCCTGATTTACATGTCTCCCCGTTAGGTATTGTACCCAAAAACCAGGCAGGGGAGTTTCGCCTCATTCACCACCTGTCCTACCCTAAAGGAAGGTCCGTGAATGACGTGATCCCCCCGGAGCTTTGCTCTGTCCGCTATGCATCTCTGGACACGGCGATAGAGATGGCCCGTGAATGCGGTAGAGGTGCCCTGCTGATGAAATGCAATATTAAATCAGCATTTCGTCTGCTGCCAGTCCACCCTGAGAGCTTTCAGCTACTTGGGTTTCTGTTCGGAGGCTATTATTATTACGACAAGGTGATGCCCATGGGGTGCTTGATATCTTGTTCGGCCTTCGAGTGCTTCAGCTCCCTGCTGGAATGGCTGGTGTGCAAGAGGACGCGGTTGCGATATATACTACATTATATCAATGGCTTCCTGTTTTGGGGGGGCGGCGGGATCGATGGAATGTGAAACGGCGTTAGAAACTTTTCAGGAAATGGCGGCGAAACTGGGGGTTTCCCTCACCCCCAAAAAGACAGTTGGTCCGGCGCCAGTCCTGACGTTTCTCGGCATTGAGCTAGATACCATCAAGCAAGTGTCGCGCCTGCCGTTGGATAAGTTAGCGACCCTAGTACAGGACATTGACGGCCTCTTGGAGCGCCACAAAGTTATGGTCAGGCAACTGTAGGCATTATTGGGGAGTCTCAATTTCGCATGCAGAGTGGTGACGCTGGGCAGGGCGTTTTTGTCATGACTCTGCGAGAAGGTAGATACCAACCTGCCGGACCACTGCCACGTCAGGATCACTGCTGAGATGAAAGAGGATTTGAGGACTTGGCAGCACTTCCTCCGGAGCTTCAATGGCGTTAGCATGTGGAGACAGAAGTGGCTGCTTGAGGCTGGACTGCAGGTCCAATCTGATGTGGCAGGATCCTGGGGTTTTGGGTTATACTGGGCGGGCCGATGGTGCGCTGCCCCATGGCTGGCGCAGTGGACCCAGGAGGGAATAACGGGGGACCTCACCTTCCTAGAACTTTTCCCAATAGTACTAGCAGTCCACTTGTGGCACGAGGAATTTGCAAACAAAACAATACTGTTTTGGTGCAACAACCTCGCAGTGGTACATGTCTTGAATTCGATGTCTTCCCACTCTAAGAGGGTGATGGGGTTGGTGAGAGCGTTCGTTCGGCAGTGCCTGGCCAGTAACATATTGTTCACAGCCAGGTATGTCCCAGGCATTAACAACGGGATAGCCAATACACTCTCTCACCAGCAGATGGATCGATTCAGACAGCTGGCACCGGAGGCCAGAAGGGAGCCGGAGGAACTGCCACAAGAGACCTGGAGCATTGGACGGTAGAGATGTTCCAGCCGGTGCAGGGGTCATTAGCGCCCCGCACCAGGGTGGCATATGCACAAGCCTTGACAGAATGTCAAAACTTTAGGGAAGAGAGGGGCTGGGGGACTCAATTCCCAATTACCAAGGCCCAATCAATCCAGTTCGCCATCAGCTTGAAAAGGAAGGGATTGGCCTCCGGGACAATTTCGGACAAATTGGCAGCATTTGCCTTTTATAATAAGCTGGCGGGTTTTCAATCCCCAAGCGGTGGTTTTTTAGTCAGGAAAATTCTCAGAGGGTGGCAAAGGGATTCCCCAAAGGTGAGTGACAATAGGTGGCCCATTACACCAGCAATCTTAACAGAGATGTGCAGGCAGCTACCCGAGGTGTGTTTTTCAGCTTTTGAATCCACAGTCTCTGATAGCCTGTTAAAGCTGGCATTCTTTGAGGCATTTTGGGTTAGCGAGATCACGGCTGCCACTTCTATGTGGCACAAGGGGGAATTGTGGTAGACATAGATGACGTCCTAATGGGTGTTGAGGGCTTGTCTGTACTCTTGAAAGGTTCAAGAATGGACCAGCGCTAACAGGGTCAAGTAGTTAAAATGGCAAGAATAGGCGAAGGTCACCTCTGCCCAGTAAAGGCGCTGGAGGCCTATTTGAATTGCCACCCCAGCCGATCAGGCCAACTGTTTGTTCACGAGAATGGGACGTGGGTCACCAGGAACCAATTCTCAGCGGTGCTACGGAAAGCCCTAAAAAGGGCGAATCTGCCACCACACTTATTTAGATCCCACTCATTTAGAATTGATGTCGCGAGCTGCGCGTCAGTGGTGGGTTTATCTGACCAACAGATAAAATCAATTGGTCATTGGCGATCTGGTGCCTTCCACTCATACGTGCGCAAGGTCCAGCTATAGCAAGTAAAGGAGACAACGAGATTAGGGGTGGTGAGAGAAAAGTCACTCGGATGGAATAACATGTTCTTTAATTCCCGCAGGAAGTGAACTGCTTATGCGGCAGAAGAGAGTGGTGATCGTGGGCCACAGTATAGTCTACTGGGCAGTGAAGCGAGCTGGATGCTCGTATTGGGGAACCCAGCTCGGTATGGGACACCTGGCTGAAATAAAATGGAAAGGACGGAGCGGGATGAGATGGGCTCAGTTCCTGCCGTTAGTCCATGAACTGTCAAAGGAGGCGCATCCAGACATATTGGTGTTGCATCTGGGGGAGAACAACTTGCCAGTGGAAACAGATTTACACCTGGTCACCAATATAAAGCGTGACCTGTGGGAGGCCAGGCGGGTTCTCCCGAACACGATGTTTGTCTGGTCTGAGATGCTGGAGAGGATCCGATGGAGGAATGCAATGCTCCCAAGTAGAGTAGATCGGGCTAGAAGGAAGGTGAGTAAGGAGGTCGCTAGGTTAGTGACGGAGTTGGGAGGCCAGACGATCAGGTACCCCGAGATTAGATTTTCGAGACCTGAGTTGTTTAGGCCAGATGGGGTGCACTTGTCTAATAAAGGGCTTGAGCTCTACCTTAAGGCCCTACAGGGAATGTTGAGCCGGCTTTTGGGTGCGTCAGGGGGGAGGGGGCGAGACTAGCCAAGCAGAACTGGCAGTCTCTAGTGGCAGGGGTCCTGCGAGTTAGTGAAGTTAGACAGTAGGGATATTGCAGCAGCTATAGTTAGCAATGTTGCGGTACTGAGGAACATCAGACCACCTTGAGTTTACTATAGTTAAGTTAGTCGTTAGTTAAAGTTGACAGGACCCGGAGGGGCATAGCTCCCTCCTCCCCTGATTGGACTAATAAAGTTTGGTGCGGCCTATTTTACCCCACAATGATGGTGTCTGTGTCTTCTTTTTGGGGTGCGGGACAAGGTTCGCCGCCCCCACAGCCCTCCTCGGCACGAGGAGTGGCTCAAGGGTGGCGGTTATTGTCCTGTCCCCGCCTCTTGCAGAAGAAGACGCTTAGAGGCGGGGGTGCACGGCAGGGAAGCACAAGGCGCGAAGAGAGCTCTTGCGAGAGGAAGGAGCTCGCGGCCGCCATCTTGAACCAGGCACAGATCCCGCCATTCCGCGCCTGGACACCAGTGAATGAGCACCCTCCCACCCTTCCCTTTTGCACTGTGGGTAGAACTGGTTGCTGAACTTGGGTTCAGAGCCGGGAAGGAATTTGGCCACCAGTACGATTGGCTCAGGTTCTGGTAGGTTTTTCGCCTTCCTCACAGTGTCGATTTAATCTGGCCACAGATGGGAAGGGGATACATGAGATATATAATTGTCGCACCGCAGGGGTCCTGCGAGTTAGTGAAGTTAGATGGTAGGGATAGTCTGCTGCTAGGTCATCTCCTTACGAGATGGGATCCACGTGAATGCTAGAGCTTGCCCGGCCAGCGTCACGTAGGACCCAGGAAGGGGGTCGGGGTCGTGGGGCCTAGGACAAGGGCGGTCCAGTCTCCTCGCTGACTCTGCTCACTTCCTTCCTCGGGTCACCATAGGCAATGGCCTCCTGATCCGGCTGTGGGTGGCCAGGCAGGTGTGACATTGCAGCAGCTATAGTTAGCACTGTTGTGATACTGAGGAACATCAGACCGCCTTGAGTTTACTATAGTTAAGTTAGTCATTAGTTAAAGTTGACAGGACCCAGAGGGGCATAGCCCCCTCCACCCCTGATTGGGCGAATAAAGTTTGGTGCGGCCTATTTTACCCCACAATGATGGTGTCTGTGTCTTCTTTTCGGGGTGTGGGACAAAAACTATTTTCTGATTGTGAGGGGTGTGTTTTTAACGCTCCAGGCCAAATGGCCCACGATTGTCTGACGTGGACTTCTGAGGACAGGAACAGAAAACTTAAATTCATATGTGATAACCTATGCTTACAATCTATCTTTCACGTTCAAATGATGCTAGCCTATCTTTAAACTGTCTTTGTATGACACAGGACACTTTTAACCTGACTCTATTGCTGTTTTGTAAAGTTGAATCCTCTCAGGATCCAGAAACCGTGTTGGATGATGAACTCGTGAAGCAGGGGGATAAACGCATATTAGAATTTGTGCAGACCATAATTTAAAAACGTCATTATAAATCTTTTTTTAAAAAACGCCGTCTGTAATCCTAAAGTTACAAGAATCTGTAAATAAAGCTAAAAGTTGTTTAACTCTGTCTTAGAGGGTCACTGCCCCTGTGGTTTTCCATTTGTAGAGTTCCTGCTTTAAAAGAGACATTACAGCTCGCTTTTAGAGAAAAAAAAAGTGTGTCTATGGTGTATAACATAATTTTGTCAAATAAAAACCCACATTTTGAAAATCTATCTGTGTTCAGGCTGCATTCCTCCCCCCCCTCCCTTTCCAGCAGCAGTTTCTCAAAACAGGGGTGAAACCAGACAGATGTTGCAATGACTGCCAATGGCTCTCTATTTTGTCAATAAAAGCACCTTTTGAAAATCTAATGCTTAGGTCTCCAGGATGCATTTTTTCTCAAAACAGGGTGAAACCAAACAGATGTTGCATTGGGTGTGTTCTTATCAAGGGGCCTACCAGGACCCCCACTGAAACTCAAAGTGCGACAATAGGATTGCCCCCATCTTCCCATGAGCCTGAAATCTACATAGAAGATGTAACTGGAATTTGTATTGAGAATGGAAGGCCACAGTCAGCTCACATCCCATTGGTTAACCGGAGATGGGGTAGGTAGAATGAGCCCACCTATGCCTCCCTGCCAGCGTGCCCCATTGGTTAGTCAGAGAAGGTATGGGTCAACTTCCAGTGAATGAAATCTGCATCAGAGATGGGCAACTGTCCTCACACTCATTGGTTAGTTGGAGAAGGGGTAAACACCCCGCATCCATCAAGAAGTGTATATAAAGGAAGCCAGAACCCAGCATGTCTCTTTGTCAGAACTGAAATTCACTAGCATTGACTGTGAGGTTCATGTTCTAATCTTCTTCTACACCAGCAATCTCAAGGAAACCTCTTCAGCTTCTAGCCCCAACGAACTCAAGGAAACCTCTGCAGCAGGGCCTAGCCATCTGCCCCAGCCCCCGCTGGAGAGGTAAGAAACTCTGCTGATCTCTTTAAGGGATGGGGGCTAGCATTAGCTCAGTGGGCTGGGGTTGTAGCCTGGCTCCCTATGGGGGAGTTCCATCCCCCGCTGGCAGGAAGAGTATCTTGGGGGTCTGTAAGGGTACAGCCTGTTTAAAATACTCATTCAAAAGGAGTAGTCCTGTTTCAAAGGGTTCCCCCTTTTGCCCTGTGTGTGTGTGTGTGTGTGTGTGTGTGTGCGCGCGTTACAAAAACCCCACAAAACTATGAAGGGTCACAGTTGAAAGTGTTGTGAACACTTTTTATTAACAAAGTAGTCTATGATCTAGGGGAGTTGTTAAACCAGCCCACCATAAGGGTCAGAGAACCCAGCATAAGGGTCTGAGCCCAGGCTAAAGGAAGCAGCTACAGAGTGCTGTCTTTCCTGGGCACCAACCCCTGGGAACAGAAATATATATGAATGTGTGTGCCATTACTCAACTCCCACCTTAAGGTCCAGGAAGATTAACTCCCAACGCAGTCTGCACAAACACAAACACCACACAATCACGTTGTCATATAAACACTACACAATAGCAAAAATATTTAAAGAAATAATGAGTCTTCTGACTGAGTATTTAACACGCTTGATAAGAAAGTATTTAGAAAAAAACAGAGGGTTTTCCATAAAGAAGGGGATTGATTCTATGACTATTGCAAAATAAATAGGGAAATACTTTTGCTTTTTAAAACTGTTTTTCCTTTGCGTTTTTTTCTCTTACTGCTTGTACTTGCTATTCTATTTCTTTCTTCATAGCTCTGCATGAAAGGGGGTTAAATGCTTTTTTTTTTTCTTGAGAGGGGTAGGCCTGTCTCAGGAGATAGGGGATTGGGGGCGGGGGGTTATCTTTTTTTGATTAAATATTTGGGGTTGTAGTGTTTAAAGTTGCAAGCTCTTTAGGGGTGGGTGGAAGTATGATAGGGCTTCTGGCATGAGACTAGGGGTGCCCCTTTAGAGATGGGGTGGAGGGGGGCTTGCATAGCATGGTCTTATTCTACATTTGGTGGGGGTTGGGGTTTTCTTTTCTTTTCACTTTCATCTTGCAAGCTTTGCCCTAAGCACCTTTGGTTAAGGAATGTTTATCATAAGATTTTTTAAAAAAACATGTTAGAGGGGTGCTGTGTGGGTGCCTATTTTAAAATGTTGATAGTTAGGGGTCTGCTTTCTTTAACCTATGAAGGGTCACAGTTGAAAGTGTTGTGAACTCTTTTCTATTAACAAAATAGCCTGTGATCTTGGGGAGTTGTTAAACCGGTCCACCATAAGGGTCAGAGAACCCAGTAAAAGGGTCTGGACCCAGGCTAAAGGAATATTATATTTATTTTATTTATTTGTTATATTTATTAGCTGCCCCCTCATGCCCACAGCATCCAGGGGTGGCTTACAACACTAAAAACAACAACAATAATAAACTATTAATTTTCAACATTTAAAAAAAACATCTCCTCCCCCCACCCCCGTCCCCTCTGAAGGCCTGGGCGAACAGCCAGGTCTTGCAGACTTGGTGGAACACCAGCAGACCCGGGGCCAGGCAAGCTTCCTCCGGGAGGGAATTCCAGAGTCACGGCCCGGCCACAGAGAACGCCCGCTCCATTGTGGCCCCCCGCCTAACACGGGGGACCTCCAGGAAGGCGCCCCCGGTAGACCGCAGGGATCGTTCTGAGACAAGGAGGGCGAGGCGGTCCCCGAGGTATGAGGGGCCGAGACCGTGTAGGGCTTTATAGATCAAAACTAACACCTTGAATCTGGCCTGGTATGCTATAGGCAACCAGTGCAGAGTGCGGAGCACAGGTGTTATGTGCTCCCACCGACCTGTCCCCGTGAGGAGACGGGCCGCCACATTCTGCACTAGCTGCAGCCTCCAGACCAGAAACAGGGGAAGCTCCACATAGAGCGCGTTGCAGTAGTCCAGCCTTGAGGTGATGAAGGCATGGATGAGAGTGGCCAGGTCGGGTCTGGAGATGTATGGACAGAGCCTCCGTACTAGATATAGCTTGCGGAAGGTGGCTTTAACCACCACCTCTATCTGTCGATCCAGACAGAGGTCCGAATCCAACACCATCCCCAGACTCTGAACCTGCTGGGCTACAGGAGGGCAGACCCCCCCCCCCCCACCGGGGAAGCCAGCACCCTCCTTGCCCTTCCCACCACTATCACCTCCATCTTATCAGGATTAAGTTTCAATCTGCTCTGCCGCATCCAATCCGCCACGACCTCCAAACATTGGGAAAAGTATCGAGACAGCAGAACCTGGGTCAGTTGAAAATGAGAGGTACAGCTGAATATCATCAGCATAGTGGTGACAGCGCACCCTGAACCCTCTCACAATCTCCCCCAGGGGCTGCATATATACATTAAATAATAACGGAGACAGAATTGAACCCTGCGGAACACCACAGGTCAAGGCTCAGGGGCTTGATGTTTGGTGAAAGTCTCCAGGGAGGCTTGCAACACCACTCGCTGGCTTTTCCCTGAGAGGAATGAGCGGAACCACCCAAGGACGGTCCCCTCCAGACCCCCCCAGGTCTCGTAGCCGTCTCAACAGCAGCCCATGATTGTCCATGGTGTCAAAAGCGGCAGAGAGATCTAGCAGGATCAGAAATGTTGAACATCCTGCGTCCATCTCCCAGTGGAGATCGTCCATCAAGGCCACCAACGCCATCTCAGTACCATAGTCGGAGCGGGACCCAGACTGAAAAGGATCAAGGAAACCGACATGGTCCAGATGCGCCTAGAGCTGCAGAGCCACTGCCCGTTCAATAACCTTCCCTAAGAAGGGAAGATTAGAGATGGGGCGGTAGCTGGCGAGTGCACCCACATCCAGAGATGGCTTCTTCAGAAGGGGGCGCACCACAGACTCCTTGAGACTGGGCGACAGCTTCCCCTGCTGGAGGGATGCGTTGATCACCCTCGCCAGCACCGCCCCCAACATCTCCCTGGAGGCTTTCACCAACCAGGACGGGCATGGATCTAATTCACAACTTTTGGCTCTAACAGACCCCAGGACATCCACTGCATCGACCGGCGTCACTTCCTGAAACTCCTCCCAGAAAGATC
>QEPC01005805.1:5795478-5822289 GCA_003113815.1 Sphenodon punctatus
CCCCCCCCCCCAGGCTGTTTCGCACTGGGAAACAGCCTGGGGTGTGTGTGCGGGAGGAGGATAGGAAGGAATCTCATTCTTACCTGGTGCTGGGAGCGGAAGCGCCAGCCATGTTCTTCTTTGAGCAGCACGTGAGGCAGGGACCAGTGCGCATGCGTGCTGCTCCCTGCCTCAGGCCCCCGACCCAAGGCATCTCGCCAGGGCGCTTTCAACAAGCGCTCTGGTGAGAGCTTTCCTTGCGCCCATTGAGCCCTAGCTCTTCCCTCCACAGCACATCCTATACGTGCTGTGTAGACAGCTGAGCGTTCAGCCACCCAAACCGCGTTTTCCATTGGAAAACACGGTTGGGCTTAGCAGTTTTGAGCCTTCTGGGACCCACTCCTCTGGAGTGGATCCCAGAAGTCAACTGAAACAGCACTGCAGGAGCCTCTGCCTTGCCTTTGCTTCAGAGCAGAGGCTGCTGCAGCGCTGTTGTCAGTTTCACTCCGCTCTGAAGCAAAGGCAAGGCAGAGGCTGCTGCGGCACTGTGGGAAGCGACGGTGGCGAGGTTTTTTTTGGTTGTTTTTTTTTAAACGAGCGGCGGCCACGGTGCCTGGCGGGGCACTTGGGGGGGGTCAGCGACCCAAACGCCCTGGGAGGCCAGCCGCACCTGCCCTCATGCCAGGGCAGCGATGTGAGCAAACACACACACCTGCCTGCTATGGCCCGCCTGGGCAGCCCTTGGGCCTGGATTGTGGCCCAGTTCCTTCTGGGCTCATGTTCTTGGGTAGCCACCTACCTGGTTGGGGGCTGTAGTGAGCCCACATTTGGCGACCTGCTAACAGACACAGGGGTTAGGCTCTGGGCCAGCGTCATGTGTGTTAACACCCATGGACAGGCAATCCCAAATGATATTTGATAGACTCTGCAAACCCATCTGCAGATGGCGCTACCCCAGTTGGGATCACAACACCCAGTCTATGAACCTCTGCTGTAGTTTTTTCAAAGTCTGTACCTCCTCTACTACACTTAGCTTTGCTCTGCTACGAGAAACAAAGGAACATGTCCTCGCCTCACATCCCCCCCTCCTCAACCCCATGTGGTTGAGAGAGGTAGGCGGCACTCAAGTTGTTGGAGAAGCCATAATAAAGTAATTGACTCAACACTGGGTTGCACATCCATCCTGTCCCCTAAACGCAGGAGTCCCAGCCTCCTGCCTTAAGTTTAATTTGATTCCATTTTAATTTAGCAAATAGCCTGATCATATCACAGATAGTTCATGCTCCATCATGTTAATGCACATGCAAATCCCATTTATTTCAGTTGAAATTGAATGCATGTTAACTGATTGGAAGTGCATTATCTGCCAGAGGGCTATAATAAAATAACCACTAAAAAAAGGTAAAATAAATTAGAACACCATAAATAGATAGATCACATTAAATGCCTTCAAATCAGATGCCCAAGTAAAATACCATTTGAGTCCCAGGTTAAAAAAAAATAAATCAGAAATCACAACCGCTCATCCGTCCACATTAAAAACAGATACCCCTTCATGCATTCACACACACCACACCGTGTGAAACAGACTTAACGCTAACTCCACTTTAACATTTCTTATGCATATTGCAGGGCTGTAATGGTGCCCTATGCAGCCCTACAACATGCATAAGAAATGTTAAAGCAGTGTTAAAGCGGAGTTAGTGTTATGTCTGTTTGCACCCACAGTCACATGCAGTCCCTCAGTCATGCCCCCACCCCAGGCACACTCAGTTAAGGCCAGTCTTATCACACAGCAACCTACACCAACTGGGAGAGGGCGGTGCAGATTGTGCCCCTGAGGACTTCTGTGCTCCCCTCTCCTGGCCAGCGGTCAGTTGAGAGGGCCACACTACCCCCTTTTATGGTGGCAGCAGACCCAGGGCTACGGGGGAGCCTAACAAGACCTGGCCCCATGGGCACCTGTTGCCCTGGGTTTACCTGGGTATGCCCACATGGCATGCTCTACATTTCCTAGCTTGATGCTGTGAGGAGCGGGCTTGGGTTGAACATCTAACAGGCACCAAGTAGATGAGCAGGTGAATCCATGGTTAATGTAGGGGAACGTCTCGTTTGTTAACACCCACAGTTGAAGCAGAACCCCAGGGGTCCTGGGAGTCCCTGCTGCTAAACGTGACTCTTGGGGAGCTGCTGAACAGCCAGCCACCAGAAACCCTGAAGAGATGCCAGTATCTCTGCTGGGTGCTGCAGCTCCCCGCAACTCCACAAAGCTGCAACTGCTACAAGGGAGGTCTCTTTCTGCTCCTCTCCATTATTTGGATTTCCTGCCCATATGCTGGAGGGGAGCAACCGAGTGGATTTTCTGTGCAGCAGTGACAGTAGCAGGGCTCCATGGACTGCAGACAATAGCCGTTGTCTGAGGGCCACAGGGAATGATCCCATGGGCCACATGTTGAGCACCCCAGCACTACACACAGCTCCTGCCAAATTCTTTATTGGATGTGCATTATTTCCAGACTACAGAGAAATTGAATCCTAGGCTGGGAGCTACAGCTGCGTCAGGCTGATGCACCTGCTAACACAGCAGGAGAGGCGTCCCTGCCACTGTCACTTTCAAAGCTGGCCAGGATGCTTTGGGAGGCTGCTCTCCTTGTTGTTGTGGATCTGCAGAGGGCTCACCACAAGGGGTTAAAGAACAAGCTGGAAGGCTTCCGTGACATGCTGCTTCAATTCATTCAGGATCTGCACCGCAGAAGGTATTCCCATGATGTTCCATTCCTCCCCTGCCACAGCACAGGAACGGTGGTACGACTGCAGCTGCACGTTGCCCTTCCCCAGCACACCTGCAGAGAGAACAGCACTCAGGCCACATGCTAAGCTGGGATCTGTATCTTGGGGTGGGGGTGGGAAAGTGATGTACTAGCACAGACCCATAGCCAGGCCCTGCCTGCCTCCCCCGAGAATCCACAAGAGCTGTCTGGGCAGGGACTGGCAGGATGGAGGTTACTCAGGGCTGGGACTCGCACAGCTTGGAAGGGTGAAGGAGGATTTATTTGGTTTCTCAACCACCCATTAAAGCACCTCAAGGAGAAACTGTGGAATCATAGCTCAGTCCCACCCATCCAGAGGTGAGGAAGAGGCTCTGGGAAACATCTCTGCATGATTGCCAGGGGTGGGAGAGATGTTCCAGCTTTGGGGTATTTTCAAGGGAGAAGTATCAATTCTTCCAGCTCTCAAGCAGCTCAAACTCCCTCCATCCCCTGAAGCTTCTTCGCCTTTTCAACAGCCTCCTGCAGTTATTCCCCTTTTCCTCCAAAAGGCATGGCCTCCATTAGATTCCTAAAATGTCATCCCCCAAGCTGCTCACTCCACCCCCCAAACCCTGCCCACCCACCTACCAAACCTCTTACCATCCACAGCTTCCCTACAACCTTAGGATCAAATTCTCAGCAGGAGCATGGGGGGACATGGCACAGTAAAAAAGGCTAAAAGCAGGCCTAGGAGGCATTTTCACCCATAGATGTGGGGTCTTCGCTGCCTGGGCCTTGGCACAACTCCCTATGCAGCTAGTCTTTCAATGCTGGCACAGACGAGGCCTATGCCACAGATCCACGTTGGAATTGTAGTCACTGGCGTAATCCCCAGCATAGCTCCAATCTGTGCTAGGATTCTGCCTCCAGTCCTGCAATAGCAATGCCATGGGTACTGCCAGCAGCACTGGGCAGCCAGACCAGCATCGGAGAGTAATCTCAGAACTCAGGCCTGCTAGCCCAGCCCTACAGGAGACGGTCTCCAGGCAAACAGCAGTACTGTGTACCTGCCCCCCCATTTGCCCCAGCTCAGCAAGGATGGGAACTTTAAGCCAATACATGGCATCTGTAACCATGGGAGTGCACTGGCTGTGGGCAATGTGGGGTGCCCCCTCCTCACCAATAACAGTTGGCAGCACGCTGGGGTTGGAGGCCTTGGACCTGAAGATCAGCAGGCTGCCAGAAAGGGGAACAGGCTGCTTGAAGATGGCTCCGTTGATTTCCTGCAGGACAGGAGTCTTGCCTTGCACCGAGCCGGTGATCTTGTAGGGAGTGCCCTGCGCGGTGATCTGCAGCTGGCCCTCTCCACTGCCCAGTCCTGGTGCTGCGCTGCTGTGGGTGACTGTGACCTGAAGGGGAGAGGACGGGGAATGTATCAGTGCTCCAGTGTCACACACACTGCAGAGCCTTCTAGCCAGACACCTCTCTCCAGCTGTTTCCAAGATCTAGCTAGAGGGCCCAACAGGGGAGATCTTCCAGTGGGGGAAGAGTCATGCCTGCTACCAGCTTCCCTTCCTGGCCCAGCTGTGGGGGCTCAGCAGGGAGCATGGCTCCTGTCTGGGATGGAGTTCTGGACTTTTGAGGCCAGAGGCAGAGGCTGCTCCTAGCCAGGCAGGAGCTCAGCAAAACATCCAAGAGGGGATGTGTGTGTGCTAGTATCGTTTGCTGCGCCTGGGATTGGGACATGGGACCCAGGTACCTGCAGTCCAGCCTCCTTTGCCAGCATCAATCCGTTGAGGAGGTTCACCTCCTTCTGCGCTGCATCACTAAGTAGTCCCATTGCCACGGCAGGAGTCAGGTAGCTCCCAGCATTCTGCAAACTCGCTCCTGGGGTGCAATGGGAGTTGGCAAGGGAATTAGAAAATAAATAGATCTGGGTCATGCCCCAACCTCCAGCCCCCTAAAGTGGAATGCTGCAGTAAAGAGAAGGGGCTAGACAGGGGAGTTAACCAGAAACTAGATCAAGGGGAGCAGCTTGGCATCTGCCTCCTGGGAGCCTCTGCCACAAGAGCCATGAGAAAGCTGCACCCCTTGGGCAAGCAAGGCAGCTCCAGCTGCTTCTAGGCAGGACTCCTGTGCTAGCTCAAAGATGACCTTGAGGGAGCTGTTGCTGCAGTTTCTGTCCAGTTACTTCTAAAAATTCAAAGTGTTGAGCTCTCCCTGTTTCCCTTGGGCTACAGACTCATCCCATTCTTGCCGACAGTTGGCTCCCAATCTGCATTTGTTGCCATCCCTCCAAGAACCCACCATGATGCTTTGTACACCTGGGGCTCACCAATGATGAAGCACGGCAACTGTGGGAGCGACTCAGTCCTGCTCAGGAAAGGATAGTGGGAATCAGCTGGAATACTACAGCCTTCTCTCTGCCTCCTTCCAAGAGCGGCCTGGGCCCCTTCCTTTCCATACGCACAGCCATGTCTTCCCCCTGAGCTGCTCTGTACGTGCAGGGCACCCACCTCCATTCTGGGGCATTGTTCGGTATGAGCCATACCCAGGGCACTACCCTTGCTGTTCCCAGCACTGCACAGAGTTCCCCCAATGCCGGTGCTGGGAGCCAAAGCCCCATCCCAGTCCTACATGCCTTGGAGCTCACCCAGGGTGGTGACCTGTACACCTCCGTTCACCTGTTTGGCCACAGTGCAGAGTAACAGGCCCAGGGCTCTGGCGAGGGCAATCCAAGGCTTGGTGTGAGGCAAGAATGCGCTGCTGAGAGCCTGGCCATTCACCTGGCAGGGAAGAGCAAACAAGTCTGAGTGTACAGGGGAGGGTGCAGACCACCCAGTTCATGTGGTCCTTGGCAGAGTAAGTCACCCAGGTCGAATTATTCTCCTTGCTGTCTAGAGCTGGCAGGAGCCCTTCCTGGGAACAGACATCCAGGCTGGAATTTCTCCATGCTAGTGCTGAAACTCAGTCCTTGGCCTCGATTTTCCGAGTGTCGGCTAATAGACTGATTAATTAATCCCTTCAAAGTTTACACGCGTGGCCAGCGCTTATACATTTCAAAGGCTGGCTTCCTCCCTAGCCCTGCTTCATTCTGATCCATGCACCAATGACTGGCAGCCAAGTTCTCCTTGGGCTGTACCTGGGGCAACTCAAACATACACAATCCCACATGGGCTCTCTCCTTACAGTCTCTCTGCAGCTGGCAGGAACTCCTAGATTAACCCTTTCACTATCATCCACACAGGTGCAGGTGTTAAGTCCTTATGTCCCCAGCAAGGAAATCTGACTCAGCGGGGAAATCAGAAGTGATCCTGGAAACTACAGACCAGTAAGCTTGATGTCTGCCAGGCAAAATGGTGGAAACTATCATTAACTGAAACCCTGGGCATGTTGACAAACATGGCTTAATGGGGAAGAGTCAACACGGATTTAGTAAAGGTAAGTCATGCCTCCCTAATCTGTTGGAATTCTTTGAGGGTGTAAATAAGCATGTGGACAAGGGAGACCAGGTAGATATAGTGTACCTGGATTTCCAGAAAGCCTTTGATAAGGTCCCTCATGAGAGACTCTTGAGAAAATTAAGAAGTCATGGGATAGGAGGTAGTGTCTTACTATGGATTGGTAACTGGTTAAAGGATAGGAAGCAAAGAGTAGGACTGAATGGTCAGTTTTCACAATGGAGCGATGTAAAAAGTGGTGTGCCCCAGGGATCTGTATTGGGACCGGTGCTGTTTAATGTATTTATTAATGATCTGGAAAAGGGCGTTAAGAGTGAGGTGATCCAATCTGCAGATGATACCAAGTTATTCAAGGTAGTTAAAATATGAGCAGACTGTGAAGAACTGCAACAGTATCTTATGAGACTGGGTGCCTGGGCATCTAAATGGCAGATGAGATTTAATGTGGACAAGTGCAAAGTGATGAACATAGGGAAAAATAACCCCAACTAGGAGTACACAATACTGGGCACTAAGCTATAACTCAGGGAAAGGATCTTGGAGTGATTGACAACACACTGAAATCCTCAGCCCAGTGTGCAGCAGCAGTCAAAAAAGCAAACAGAATGTTAGGAGTTATTTGCAAAGGGATAGAGAATAAGACTGAGGATGTCATAATGCCTCTATACAAATCAATGGTGTGACCGCACCTGGAATATTGTGTGCAGTTCTTGTCGCCCCATCTCAAAAAAGAGACATAGCTGAACTAGAAAAGTTACAGAGAAGGGCAACGAGAATGATAAAGGCTATGGAAAGGCTTCTGTTCAAAGAGGCTTGACAAGCTGGGACTCTTCAGCTTAGAGAAGAGAAGACTGAGAGGGGACATGATAGAGGTTTATAAAATCTTGAGTGGTGTGGATCGAAGAGATAGGGAACGGTTATTTACCCCTCTCAAATAGTACTAAAACTAGGGGACACTCCATGAAACTAGCTGCTGGCAGATTTAACACAAATAAAAGGAAGTACTTTTTCACTCAACATGCAATTAATTTATGGAATTTGTTGCCAGAGGATGTTGTCAAGGCCAGTAGTATAGCTGGGTTTAAAAAAAGGACTGGATACGTTCTTGGAGAGTAGGTCCATAAATGGCTATTAACCAAGTAGCTTACGGGATGAACGTCTTACTGTCGGGAGCTGGGAGTGAACAACAGGGAATGGATTGTCTATTGTGATTGTTGGTTCTTCTCCCATGCAATCGAGATTGGCCGCTGTCAGAGGACAGGATGCCGGGCTTGATGGACTATTGGTTTGACTCAGTATGGCACTTCTTAACATGTAGAAATACATGCTAGAGCAGAAGCGTAAACTTCATCGAGGCTGGGAAGCCCCAACCCCTACTGCCTCCCAGAAATTCTTTTTGTAAATTTGATTGTACAAGCAGCAGTATGTGACAATAAAAAATAAATATAAGTTTTCCAAGCTGAAAATTGCCATCGTTTCTACCCAAATTACTAAAGGGTTAGAGTATCAGTAAAAGACAAAAAGAAAAAGAAATGTTGGCCCCCTGCCTAAAACTTACAAAACCATATGCCTATGGAGTCTGCAAACAGGAGAAGCAAATCATGGCCATATCTGGAGGTTCAGACAGAACCACCCCCTCCCTTGACACAGTCCTATTCTATTCCTACCCGCCTGGCCCTCAGGAGGATACTCACTGTGCCGGTCAGTGCCTTGCCCTGGGCGAGGTCCACAATCTGCAGGGCAATCTCCTGGCCACAGCGGCTCTGGGCTTCCCTGGTGCTGGCACCTAGGTGAGGGCAGCTGATCACATTGGGATGATTCACCAAGGCCCAGTCCCGGGGTGGTTCCTAGGGAGACAGCCAGGCTTGTTAGCAAGATTTGCCCTTCCCCCCAAGAGACCCTGCTGGAAGCTTCCCCCCACAGTACAGTATACCAAGGCAGGGCCAGACAGATGACAGCCTCCATGCCCAGGGTTGCCCCAGCTGTCCTTAGCTACTGGCCCTGAGCCACCACACAGGAGTAGGAGGAGGATGCTAAGCTGAGCACTTCACTCTGCATGGAAGCCAAGAGCAAGAGGAGTGGGCAGGGGAGCCCTGCTGCAGGGTCCTTTTCCGCAGTCAGCAGAAGAGCGGGGCAGGGCCGAGGCTTTGGAAGCTCCTGTGGGAAGCCCAAGAATGGGGAGAGGGCAATGTTAAGGCTGGGTTTTGAATGTTCCAGCTTTTCTACTTCCTATTTCTGAGGACAGATCCTACTCCCTTGGCAACCTGAGCCAGGCCTTGAAACCTTTCCCAGGTCTGGAGATCACAGGGATCTGTGGGGGGCCAGTCCCAGCAGCAAGCCAAGTGAGTGACCACTACCCAAACCAGTGAGAGGCTCGCCAGCGTGGCCTACACTAGGCTCTCACAACGGGGGGGCAGAGCACAGGTTGGAGTCCTCTCTTGTGCTCAGGATTCACTATTATACTCCTGGGAATGTCATCCCCTGCTAATTGTACCCAGCTGCACAGCCCAGGCTAGGGGTTTGCCCCCCGTTCCCCGAGTGGAGAATAGCCACACATGAAACTTGCTTGAGGCAGTGAGCATAGCCCATAGGGGCGGTGCAGAGGCTGGTTCTTTCCCTGCTCTCTCTAGCCCAGCCTGGGTCACACAGAGCAAGGGTTCTGCCCTCGGCTCCCCTGCCCATGGGGAGAGTTGAACAGGTCCACAGCAGCTTCCCTATGGAACTGCTATTGGGGAGGGTTCTCACCTCGGTGAACACATCCAAGGCAGCCCCCCCACACTGCCCAGACTGCAGTGCCCGCAGCAACGCTCGCTCATCCACAATGCCCCCTCGGGCACAGTTCACCACCTGCACCCCCTGCCGGCATTGTGCAAAGGTGTCGTCGTTCAGCAGACCTGCAGGAGAGACAGAGCTAACTCAGCCAGACTGACCCAGAGCCACCAGATCTAGGCCTCCCTGCCCCCAGCAGTCAATGTCCCTCCCCTTCCCTATCTGCACAGCTCTTTATCACTAGCACAACCCCACCACCATCAGTGAGGCTTCCTTACCCCCGCCAGCCCAGCCACACTAGTCTTTTCTCTCATAGGACACTCATCCCCAGCCCCAAACCTCCCCCTCCCCCACAGGGCTCCCTTCCCCATTTAGCCCCCAGCTACCCTAACCCCCATTCCCTCACAGGACTCCCCAAGCCCTACAGTCTCCCTGCCCAGGCCTACACTCCCCATCAGCCTCTCTGACCCATCTGTGTGGGGACCCTCTTTGGACAGGGTGTGTAATCTCTCACTACACTAGTAGGTGCCCCCTACCTGTGGTGGAGGGCAGGAGTGGTGTGTGTACTGTGATGAAGTCACAGAGGGGCCAGATCTGTTCCAAGGGCAGCTGCTGGACCCCGAAGGCAGCTGATTCTTTGGGAGTGATGATGGGATCAAAGCCTATGGTCTAGACACAGACAAACAGCACACTCAGACAGCAGGGACTGACCTCCCGATCCTCATGGAGAAGGGATGAGTGGGCAATGGGGCTTTATCAGCTTTGGGGGAGGTGGAATCTGAGACATTAAGGGGTGGGTCCTTCCCTCTTCCCCAGGGAACGAGGCCCAGTGGGCAGAGCAGGGATAATGGCACACCCTTACCTTCATGCCAAAGGACTGCATCCGCGTGGCCACTTCTTTCCCAATCCGGCCCAGACCCAGGATGCCCAGAGTTTTCCCGTTCAGCTCCATCCCCATGAACTAAGGGAGAAGGCACTTAGACTATGACCAGACAACTCTCAGGATAGGCCCCCTACCTCCCCCAGGCATTGCTCCAGAATCATCATTGCCAATTGTCTAGAGACAGCACCAGCCTCTTACCTTCTTGCGGTCCCATTTCCCTTCTTTCATTGAAGCCGCTGCCTGGGGGATTTGCCTGGAATGACAACGTCCCCTTCAGTAGGGTCACCACTATGTGGGTGGAAAGTCTGCTCAGGGCTCCAGAACCAGACTCTCTGGGGCAAGGGTGTAAAGCTATGGGCTTTGCTCACTGTATCTGAGCCCTGCTGAGCCCAAGGATGGAGCTTGTTCCTTCCTAGCAGTGTTCCCCTCCTCCCACAAACAACCTGGTAAACAGGTGTTTAGGCTACTCTTACAGCATAGGGATAGTAGTTGGCTTTATCGCTGCCTGTCTGCTTGTTGTAGGACAGGCTACTATTGGAGCTACCTGCGGTGGGCAGACGGGTGGAGTGGTTTGCCCAGGAAAAGGGAGCGGAATGCCCGAGACTGTGTGCTGAGGCAGCAGCTGGCTCCACACTGGGACAGGGCAGCTAGATGGCTGGATACTAGAGCTGAATGGTATGGGAGAGGTGTGGTGCCCAAGTGGAACACAGCTGAACCCCAGAAGAGCACAGGGAGTGGGGGCTGGATGTAGGTCACGGTTTATCATTGAGCCAGTGGCAGAGGCACATCCAGGAGTCAGCACGTGTTGCCTGGATCCTGTCGCATCCCCAGACACAGCTACCACACTCACCTGGCCAGGCTCATAATCATCCCACAGGTGAGCTCTGCTGCACTGAGGCTGTTCCCGGTGGGTGTGCTGAGAAGTAGAGCAAAGAGAGCGTGGCTTAGCTTGGGGGCTGGGAGAGGGGGCACGGAGATTAGGGCCAGTACAGGGCATGCCAGAACTCTACTTCCCACATACTCAGGCTTCTTTTGCCTTCAGAAGCTCTCCTGGCCCAACCAACCACACCGCCAGCAAGAGCCTGAGGGGTACTGGGCCTAGTTGTTACTTGCCAGCATAGCTCTGGTAATGAGAACAGTCATTCTGGAGTCGGGGGGGGGGGGGGGGGGGGGGGGGGGCAGGGAGGAGAATAACACTTTTTTCCAATTGGCCCTTGGGACACAGCCCAGTCTCATTGCCGTTACCAGCCATGTCTCTCCCCCCACTGTTCCCATCAGCCTCACTATGGGCCCGGTTGCTGCTGGACACAGCACAAGAGGCGTAAGTATTAGCTTCATTGCCATGCTGTTTGCTTCAGTCAGACTGCTGAGCCAGCACCGAGCCATGCCCACACCTGCCTTCCCATAGCCTTGGGAATCCAGTCAGGAGACAGGTTTGCAGAAACAACAAGACTCCACTGAATGAGAAACATGGGAGCGGAAAGTTCCCCATTCTTCCCTCTTAATGTACAGCAGGTAGAGTGTGTGTCTGAGGGGACACCCCCACATGGACATGCACCCTGGATCTGCACATACACGCACCACCAAAAAAAGACTGGGCAGACATCTGCAAGGGATCTGTAGAACTAGGGCATCTTGCCTCAGGGCAGGGGCTGGACTAGATGATACTCGAGATTCCTTCCAACACTACAGTTCTAGGACCAGGCACACCCTCTGCACACAAGAGATCTAACACCTCCCATACACACACACACACACACAGGTCTGACATGCATGTTGATCTCGGGTATCTATAGGTGCTCTGACCCCAGGCACTCCTCTGCACATTGCCTGCCCCCCCATCCTGCAGGCCCTTTGCTTGGGAGAGGAATAGCTCTGTCCTGGTGCTGGCCTATGTCCTTACTTCATAACCAAGACTCCTTTTCTTGTAGCTGCTCCCACATCCACGTTGTCGACCCCAGTGCCGGCCCTTCCGATGAGCTTCAGCTTCTCAGCAGCATTGATGATGTCTGCAGTCACTTTGGTTGCTGAGCGGACAATGAGGCCATCACAGTCCTGAAGAAATCAGTGCCGGAGGTAAGGTGGTGTGCCAGGGAATTCAGTGGCTGGGACTAGGGCAGATCCCGAGTCAAGTGCTTGTGAGATCTCCCTAAACCCCAGCGCTGCTTCCCAGTACTCCACAGATTCTAGCGAAAGAGAGGACCATCTATGGGCTCCTTAGACTATTTTTAAAATGATCCATTTAGTACATTCATGTGTTTTTTAATGTCATTCTGAAGGGGATTGTCTAGATAGTTGGAACATTAAAAATGTTGAGGCTTCCAGCTTGGTTCCAAGTTTTAGAATATTTTTTGCCAAACACCTTTTTCAAGTTTTTATCGAAATAAAGAACGTTATACAACAGTCATTCTTACAAGCTGCACAGATAAAAGGTTCTAATCCATAGACAACCGGGAACGGAACAGAACATCACAACAGCAGTTGCTCACAGAAACCAGACTGATTAGGATGACAATGACTGATTAAGTCAGGTAAAAACAAGTTCGGAACAGTATAGCATGGATGTTTAAGACAACCTTAGTCTGACAAGGCCAGGGGACCCTAGTTGCAACCCCTGCCTCAAACCCCCGCTCTGGTTGAGCTAAAGCAGAGATGTCAAATATGCAGTCCGCAGGCTGAATCACAGCTCATGGCTTCTTTTCCCAGCATGCATGTCCCAGGCCTTACATTGCTGCTCGGGAGGCCAGGCAGGAGTGGGAGCAGGAGGTGGGGTACAGGCATTGAAACTCATCCCCTCCTTCTCTGCACAGCAACCAACACACAATCCAGAGCCTGAGCTCAGGGGAGGTGACCCCTCGGCCAACTCCCCTCTCTAGCCTGTGCTTTGCTGCAGTTGTGGCTGTGTACACCTAGGGGGTGGGATTGTGGGAGGTTTCTGTGTGGGACTCCTCTGTGTAGGCCACCTGCGCTTTCAGCTGCACACCAACACCGCTCAAACCAGGATAGGAGGCTTTGCCCTATTATGTCTGCATGAAAGAGATTGGCCCTGACCACCTGTGTCCTGGAACCACAGGAGCCTTTTTGCAACTCCATGGGATGGCTGAGGGGGTTGCTTTCAGTGCCAAGACCTTGGGTAATTTCATTGCAAGTCTCAAGATATTTTCTTATAGCCCTTAGCAATAGATTCTCCGCTGTACATTAAGGAAAGACCCAGAGCCAGTTTCTAGGCTTGATAATACAACTCCAGCATCCCAGATAACTGCATGCATTTCTGAACCTATTTGTAAATCTCATGATTTGTATGCTAATCTTGTGATTGTGGGACCTGAATTGTGGGTTTGGATAAGGCTTTTTCCCTTTCAGAAATCGTGGTTTTCCAAACAATACACAGAACCACCACCATTGGGGGATGGGCAGGGTGAGAAAGGGGTCAGAAGCTGCCTCTCCATTAGCTTGAACTGTTATTTTACTGGATCCTCCAATTTACAGTGGGCAAGACAAGGCTAAGAGATAGCAACGTGCACAAAGCCTGGCTCTCCACGTGCTCAGGCCTCTGCTAGAGCCACACCAACAATTGTGGGGGAGCAGAGGAAGGGGGTAGGGTCATGTTTAAAGGGAGCTAGGCAAATTAAGTTTCAAAAGGAGAGGAACAAAAGGTGATAAAGAGTTTAGACAGGGGAAAGCTTGTAGGCCCTGGGTGTAGTGGTAATTGGGGAATTTGGAAAAGAGACAGCAAAGGGGATGGGGTTGGTACATGGTAACATAAGAAGTGCCATAACAGACCAGTGGTCCATTTAGCCCAGCATCCTGTCTCTGACAGCGGCCAGCTCCAGTAGCTCACGTACAGGTCATGGAGGTGCAACCCATCTCCTGCTAAACACACTCAACTACTGGTAGCCAGGGGTCTAAGCCCCAACTAGTAGTTGTTTATGGGTCTATCATCTAAGAATATATCTAGTTTCCATTTGAAGCTAGTTATGCTGCTGGCTTTCACTGCGTCCTCTGGCAATGGTTCTACAACTATTGTCTGCTGTATGAAAAAGTAGTTCCTTTTGCTTGTTTTAAATCTGCTGCCATTAAACTTCAGCGTCCCCTTGTCCTCTTATTGTGAGAGAGGGCAAAGAACAGTTCCCTGTATGTTCTCCATGATTTTATAAAAACTTCAATCATATCCCCCCTTAATCGCCTCTTCTCCAAGCTAAGCAGCCCCCAACTGTTGAGCCTCGCCTCTCATATTAAATTCACCCTTCCTTTTATCATCCTTGTTGCTCTTCTCAAGAAAGATATAATAAAGCTAGAAAAGGTTCAGAGATGGGGTGACCAGAACAACACACACTATTCAAGGTAAAGTTGTTCCAAAGATTTATAGAGCAGTATTCCGGTACTTTCTCTTTTGTTTTCTATTCCTTTTGCAATAATGCCTCAGTTTGCCTTTTTGACTTGCTGCACACGGAGCACAGGTCTTCAAGGAACTATCCACAAGGACTCCAAAATCCTTCTCCGGAGTGGTTATACCCAGATTTGAGCCTAGCATTGTGCATGTATAGCGAGGGTTATTTTTCCCTATGTGCATCACCTTGCACTTATCAACTCTGAATTTGATTGTCATTTTATTGCCCATTCACCTAGTTGTGCAGTATCCCTCATTTGTTCCTCACAGTCTGCCTGGGTCTTATCTTGAATAATTTGGTGCCATCTGCAAATTTAGCCACCTCACTCTTTACCCCCTTCTCCAGATCATCAATGAATATGTTAAACAATACTGGTCTCGGTACTGACGCCCGAGGCACTTGAAAAACGACCATTTATTTTCCTACCTTTGTTTCCTATCTTTTAACCAGCTTCTACTCCATGATAGGACTCTTCCTCTTAACCCATGACTACTTATAGTTTGTGCAAGTCTCTGGTGAGCACCTTGTCAAATGCTTTTTGAAAATCCAAATATACTATGGGTGCTTTTAGAAAAGCACCTTCCCACCTACACTTCCCACCCACTATACACATATAATGGGTGGGAGGTGCTGGTCTAAAAAGCACCCTACATCAAGTGGATCACCTCTATCCACATGCAGATCTGACACAAGCACAGAAGCAATCGTTTCCATTGCCATTAAAGGCAGGACAGGAAGCAATCGTTTCAAGGCCCTTTTCTAATGGGTGCAGGTGCGTGTGGGGGTTGGGTGGGCAGCACGGTGGGTGGGCAGTGCATGGGGTGCATTCCCACAGACCCCCACACACACCTCCACCCACGGAGCATTGGGCACTGGCACCCACTGTCTCTGTGCATGGGTGATGAGTGGACGTGGGCGTAGCGCGGGAGTGTGCATGCACCCCCACCCACGGCATTCCCACGAGCATCCACCAATTTCCCCCTTCCCCACCCACATACGTGTGCATGTGAAAATGGCCTAAATTGCAAAAAGGCAGAGTTAGGCTGTTTTTAGATGAGTACCACACACACACAGACCCCTAAAAATCATGCACCTGTGAAAAAGAGTGCGGGTGGGATTTAGACGTGTGGGGATACGCCTTATAGCGCTTGCGCAATTTTTAAAAAATAGTCACCAGTTAAAGACCTCGATCAGAGAGGTCTTTAATTGGCACCTTTTTAAAAAAATGCACAAGCGCTATAAGGTGCATCCCCGCATGTCTAAATTCCACCTGCGTTTTTTTCACAGGCGTGTGGTTTTTAGGCACGAGTGCACGGCGCTCATTTAAAAAACGGTCTTAGGCTAAATATCAGGGGAAACTTACCATAAGGATAGTCAGACAAGAAGCTTCCAGAAAATGATCCCACCTCATCATTGCAAGTTTGGAAAATAAATTTTAAAAAAGGCTGGATAAACACCTGTCAGGGATAGTTTAGGTGTAATTAATCCTGCCTCAGACCATGCAGGTGCATGGGCAAGAGCCATGTTCTGATGAACCCAGGTAAACTAAACTTTGACAGCATCCAGAAAGCTGGAAACTATCACTGGACTGTGGTTGGGATCCTCACACTCCGAGAGACTGAGGGGCCCAGGGCGAAGACAAAATGTGAGATCCCTGGTGGCACCCTTAGGGTGCCCTCTGCAGAACCCTCGAGGTATCATGTTTGGGGCCTGACTGGGAGGATGTGGGGTGAAAATGGGGGCCACTGCAGGGCCCCTGGAAGGAGAGAAAAGAGCAGGGCCCAGGGCAATTGCCCCAGGTCATCTGTTGGTAGAGTCTGCCCTGCTCACACTGATAAGCAGTCACACGAACAGTTCCTTTGAAATACAAACTGGCATAGCTTCAGGATGGAGTAAAAGCAAAGTCAGGGGCTTCTACATTGAATTAACTATTTGTCAAAACACTTGCAATCACACTGGGCATTTTTTATTTTTTTTTAAACACACACACACCGTAAAGTTCCGGATTTTTCAACCTTCTGGGTTTACAAGTCCACAAGTAAGTTCCAGATGCATTTTTCTCACACACACTGCCCTGAGGCAGCTTAAAATAGTCACAGATGTAGGCATGACAGGCTGCCATGGAAACCAAGTGACCACAGCTGCCTGGATCAATGCAGTTTACCAGAACTTTTTACACACAAAAGTTCTGGGAGAAGTTCTATGCAGAAGTTCAAAGAACCAAATGTTTAAGATGTGGGTGAGTGATTTAGACACACAAAGTTCAGGATGTAACAGCAAACATGAAGAAGGGTGTGTGTAAAAACACCCAATATTCCATGTGGGAGATGCATTTGCCACTATCATCTATGTGTTCGTCACCTCGAGGTTAGACTATTGCAATGCGTTCTACATGGGGCTGCCCAAGGTAACAGTTTGGAAGCTGCAGCTAGCGCAGAATGCAGCAGCCCGTCTCCTTACTGGAACAGGCTGCAGGGAGCACGTAACACCTGTGCTCAGAGCACTGCACTGGCTGCCTATTGTCTTCCAGGCCCAATTCAAGAAGCTGGTATTGACCTTTAAAATCCTTCACGGTCTAGGCCCCACTTATCAGAGGAATCGCCTCACCCCCTGGGACGCTGGTCGGCCCCTGCGGTTGTCCAGGGGTGCCCTCCTGCAAGTCCCGCATTACCAATGGGTTCGGACAGACGAGAGGGCATTCTCGGCGGCCGCACTGTCACTTTGGAACTCCCTTCCAGTGGAGGTTCACCTCAGCCCAAATCTTTTCATCTTCCAACGAAATTATAAGACCTGGCGTGGCTTTTCTGCCAGACGTTTGGCAGGGGAGGGTGGGATGGGTATGTCGGGGTAAAATTGGGGTCTTTCTTTTCTGCACTGTAGGTGTTTTATTGTTTTGCGCATGATTAGAGTTTGAATAGATTTTATATTTATATTATGTTTATATTGTGTTTTAAATAATTGCGAGCCGCCCCAAGTAGCGAGAGAGGCGGGGTATGAATCTACATATAACTAAACAAATAAAAATAAAATAAATAAATTTGGCCATGTTCCAACAAACAGAGGTAAACCAGAGTAACCTACTCCACTTAGTAGCATTCAGATTAAAAGCATAAAACCCCAAAGTTTCAATTTTCCCCCTAACCAAGATGCAACCATCACTGAACTGTTCAGTTACTTTGAAATACAAACTGAAGGGGAGCAATATAGTCTCGTGATTTTTCAAGAATACATTCTTCTCTTCCTCCTGCTGAATTCCATCTATTTAGCACTTGGTGTGAACCTTCAGGAGGAAAAGCAAAGTAAGGCTCAGCTACATAGAATTAACACTGTGCTTATCTGAACATAGCCAAGAAGAGATAGAGGATTACCGCTGTTCTGTATAGCAAGGGGGCTGACAGGGGGCTGGGGAGCAAGTAATAAATCTGCCTGGAAAGGGAAGGGCCACTGGCAGAGTAGTCCAGACGATCCCTTCTCTAGGAGCAGCTCCTGGTGATAGGTAAGAGTGCGCGAGAGAGCCACTGTGCTGGCACTAACGCGCTCAGCCAGAGGCTTTGATTTACTCGGAGCAGTGAAAACAGTCAGTGTTCTTGCATCAGACAGAAGGCGGGTCGAGCCCTCCCCCCTTCCCTTCCCGAGCTCTGAGCAGCAGCTGACGACAGGTTTCTGGGGCTCGCTCTGCAGCAGCAGGCTCCGCAGTGCATGGGCCATTCATTTCGCCTGGCGCAACTGCAAGCTCGGTTTGCAAAACATCAGCAAACAGTCACAAGAGCAAGGAAAAGGAGTTTTCCCCTGGTGCTCCCTCGCCTCCCACCTGTAGCTCCTGCACCAGCCTCCCCCGAACTCCGTTGCCCTGCTGGCTTCGCAGACACTCACCGTGATTTCAGCCAGCAGTTGCTCCTTGCTAAGGTTGGGCTTTTCCAGCACCTGGATGCCCCCGGTCTGCAGGATCTGCTTGCAACAAGGGTCCAGACTGTCGCTGATGAGCACTTTGCTCAGTACTAGGGAGACCATGGCGAGCCGGGAAGGGATGCACTCGTCTTCCTTTGAAGAGAGATTCCAGGCTAAGAGAGAGCAAGCTTTGCTTCCAGACTGAGCTAAATGGGCTGCGGATTTGGCATTTCTGCTTCCCTTTATTTTCATTGGACCAAAGTTGATTAAATCTCCATAATCCCACCCCTCCCCACCCCCACTCTTTTGTAACTTTCCCATTTCCAGAAAGAAAGAGAATGGGCTGGATTCCACAGAGCCTGAGGCGGGAGGGGACGGGAAGGGAGGGGCCAGGCTCCTCCCCAAGGGGAGGGCCTCCCACATTCAGGGGCATCTCCTCCCCTGCCCTATGCCTGAGCAAAGTAGGGGTAAAACATCAATCAGTCAGTGAAGAAGCATTTGACATCCCATTGGAGAGATGTAGGTTGCCAGTTTAGGCAACGTTTATGGGGAGCACTAGCCCCCCCCCCCCCGTCCATTTTTGGCATGCTGCTTAGGCCCCTCAGGCTCATTGTTGGCGCATCTGAAATGAGACAAGGACAATGATATCGGATTTAAATGTCCTCACTGTATTCAAATTGGAATCATGAATTGAGCTGGTGGGGGTAATTGCCTTATGGCAATTCAGGTCCAGTGCCAATAAACACAACTGATTAACCATAACAGCAAATGGTAGTGGCTTGCATGTGCCCTCCAATGCCATCCCTGATTGCTTACCTCAAACGTCTCCCCTCAGGCCTAGGCTAACCGCTGCCGCCATAGGGAACAGTGTCCTTTCGGACGGAAGTAAGGAATTGGGGTACTGCCAGCTTGGGGACGTGCATGTCCTTGCCTGTCTTTGCTGGGCACCCCTCCCAGGGAGGCCGGCGCTGGCTATGCCCTGCCCATGCACCTGGTATTGCCTCACCATCTCTTATGGAGATGACTCCTCAGACTATTTAATTCTTATCTAAAAATTTGATACAGCACTGAACCCCTGCCACTAAGGGGCCGCCGCTGATTACAACGGACGGGCCCAGCCCCCACCCAACCCAACTCATAACTCCAAAATTCCAACCAAATAGGCCTTCAACGTGGCCAAATAACTGTTGTTCCCCACCGGCGATAAATGTACTCCATCGGGGCAAAAATATTCTGGCATCCTATACGTGATCCCACAATGGGACGATATACGACCACCTCTCTGCCTCCACCACTTCCCCACTTCCCTGTTAACCTTACGCCTAGTCTTATCCACTTTCCTCTGGCTAATAGCGTTTTGCCATTTCAGCCGACCCACTAATTTGGTCCAGACTATGGTTGTTCCAGGGAAAATTTTCTCAACCTCTAGGAGGGCAGATTTCATTTCCACCATTAACTTAACTCTGGTATGCTGCGGCAAATCATTCTTGCCCAGGTGGATTACCACCACATCTGGTGGGGACCCCCTTGCCTCGTTCCTTAGGGCAGGAAGCAGCTGATGCCATCTCAGCCCACTGAGGCCCATCCAACGTATAACAGCTCATGACGATAGCCCCAGTTGCGATCCCCAGGACGACTGCCCAGCTGCTTTCCCAGCCCACCATACCAGGCTGTGGCCGGCGATCCAAATTATATTTCTACAGGGGAATCGCGTCGGAGCTGGGTACATAACAAAATACAAGATCATTGGGGGAGACTCCGCACATAGGCTTTGTAGGCCCGTGTTTGCCACCGCTCAACAGCCCTAATGCCCTGTTCGGACACCCCAGCTGCAGCTGCAAAAGAGGCCGCTCTTATCCTGAATGAATGTGATCCATGCTCATAAGGAGGGAGACCAAGGCTACTCAGGGCCTGTCAAAGGACAGCGGTGAATTGATGTCTGATCAACGGGAGTCCGTTTGCATGATGGAATAAAGTGCCTCCCACCGGTGAGCGTACTTTAAGGTACTCTCCAATGGCTTGAACTGGGCACAGGTCAGGGGCCCCCGCTGTAGCTAATGTTACTGTTTGTCCCCTCCCCCTTTGATCCGTCTTGGAGTGCCTCAGCCTAAGGTACAGAGCCTGCTGTGCTACCTGGACATCCTCTATCGCTAAGGCTCGGTTCGCATTATTCCGGGTTGATTCAGCCACCACTTCGCTCACGCGAAATGCTCCAAAAAGGCAACCTTGAATGCTGCAGAGAAAACTGTGGATTCAAATAAATCAAAACATAACCTCGGCAGAGAATTACGAGCCTAACAAGGAGGGGGGAGGGGAGTGATGGGGTTCCTGGAATCCCTTTCCCTAGGACTTTCCCTTACCCAACTTTCTAGCATTCTGTGGGCAAAAACTCCCCTATCGGGTGGTGTGTGTCCCGCAAGGCGGCTTATGAATCCTAATGCTGATAACTTGCCGGTGATGGTACCCACAGCTGCACCGGCTCGTCTAAGGGACATCGCAAATTGGAGCATTTGAGCTTCGGGAATCGGGAAGTCCAATGCCCACCCTTGCCTGGCCCTAAATTCTTGAAATTCTGCGAAAGCCCGGTCGTAAGCGGTGCGGGTTCACACAGCTAAGGATCCTTGTATAATGTTGTATAGCTCTATAATCCAAAGCTCCACACCGCCGGAGGGAGGGGATCCGGTGTCAGTCTGGCTCCAGGGACCAGGGAGCAAAAGCACTCCATCTGGAAGCGAGCAAGGGCATTGACTGCGTTGTTCTTCACCCCTGGGACGTGTTTGGCAACAAATAAGATGTTGTGGCACAAGCACGTCAATACGAATGCCCTAACCAACTTCATCACTCTGGGAGACCTGAAGGACATTGAGTTGACAACATGTACCATTGCCATGTTGTCACACCAAAAGACAATAGAATGGTCAGCCAGGTTGCCAGCCCAAAGGCACACTGCCACCACTATTGGGAAAAGTTCCAAAAAAGTAAGGTGCCTAGTTATGCCTAGTTCCCGCCATTCCTCTGGCCATGGGACGGCATACACCACCGCTGCTGAAAATACACTCCAAATCCCATGCCCCCAGCCGCGTCCAAGCGGACCTGCAACGCAGCCTCCAGCAATAGGTCTTCCTGCCAGAAACTAGTTCCGTTGTACTCTGCTAGGAATGTTGCCCATGTGGTCCTCTTTCATCTCCTGCATAACGTGTATGTGATAGTGAGGTGGAGGGTCACCCCGTAGCGTCTCGTAAAGCCGAGACAAAAAAGCCCAACCTGGGGAGACCACCCTGCAAGCGAAGTTCAGACTCCCTAACAAAGATTGCAATTCCCTGACAGTGACCTTCGCTGCCGCCAAGCAGGCATCTACTTTGGCCTTTAGGGCAATGATCTTGTCCCTTGGGAGGTGGGATACTCCGACGACCGTATCCATCTTAATTCCCAAATAGGTGAGTGTGGTATTTGGTCCCTCTGTTTTTTCTGGGGCCAGCGGGATCTCTAAATCAACAGCCACTCTCTGGAAGGTCTCCATCAGTCCAATACACTGCTCAGTCCAGTCCCTGCTCAGCCAATAAAGAGAAAATCGTCCAGATATTTCTTGACTTCCACTCCCCTTGCCCGCTGCCGGATCACCCATGCCACCAGGGAGCTGAAATGCTCAAAAGCGGAACAAGAAATAGAGCAGCCCATAGGCATCGCCCTATCAGAATAGAATTGGCCCTGAAAGTGGAAGCCCAATAGGTGGAAACTATCCAGGTGGACGGGCAGCAGGCGAAAAACAGATTTAATGTCGCACTTGGCTAAAAGTGCGTACTTGCCGGTTTTCTTCACCACCCAAACCACAGCATCAAAAGGGAACGTACTGGACTGAAGTGAGCTCCCCAGGGATGGCATCGTTGACTGACCAACCCCAAGGGTATGATAGATGATGTATCATACGAAATTCCCTGGGCGTTTTCTTTGGGACTATTCCTAAGGGGAAAACCACGAAGTCCACCATCGGCGGGGCTGTGAACAGACCAGCCACCCTTCCATCACTGACCTCCTTATCCACCTTGGCCTGAACCACGTGTTCTAATTCCGCTACAGATTTTAAATTGGGGGGTACCTTTTCTGGTCTGACGTTCAGGGCAGGGATCCTAAAACCATTTCTAAAACCTTCTAGCCACAAGTCAGGGCCATGCTATCTTAGCCACAAGTCAGGGGCATGTGTGTCCCATCGTAATCCGGGTGCATATGAAGCCCTATGTCTAAAAGCCTCGTCATACTCAACCAGGCCCCGGACGGACCAGTGTCATAGGCATGTCGGACAATATCCGTGTACTTCATCAGAGCTTATGTCTGGTCTGGGTAGGCCTGGACCATGACCCCTTGATAGATGGACCATGCTAGCATCCAGTTAGCCCAGTTATGGTCTGCCTTTGGGCGCTTAAAGCACTCCTTGTCCTTCCCCCCTTCCTTATCGTTAGGGTCGGGCACGGGGTCAGTAAACAATAGGGTGAAGATATCGATGTACTCCCCTTTCCAGAACTTTTCCCTTGTGGGCTGAAGGAGGTGGGCTCCTATTGGGGCCGAAACATCTGCGTATTCCCCCCCATAGGCAGGGGCAGTCTAGCCACTCCCACGGGTGACACACGTGCACTCTGAGGTTGTGCCCAGACCTGTAGGGCTTGTGTGCCATATGGGTCTGGCCCCCCCTACTGCCACCGGGAGAGGGCCAAAAGGGCCCAGTACAGGGACCCAGGCACTGTTCCACCAGAGCCATGGAGACTTCCCCCCCCCCCCCGGGTGAATCCCCCCCAGTAGCCAAGGGGGATAATCCCAGGGGGCGGGATGCCCGTCGCTATCCAGGGGTTGGTGCACGCCAACACCTGCATTTGCCACGTTGGGTCGTAGTATTGGGGCCCTTGCTGATATCCCGCCTGGCTTCCACCCCCTAGTAGGTCCCGCATACCTCCGTGCAGCCGGTATCCCAGGTCCAGCACTGGTGGGAGCTGTTATCCCTGCACCATGGCCTGCAAACCTCTCTCCAAAGCTGTGATCCTCTGGAATGCTTCTTGCACCCCAGGGGCCATCAGGTCTTCTGCCCCACCTTGATTGCCTTGATCATGCTGGCTGCTTCTGTTGGGAGAAGGAGGGGCCTCCCCTAGGCCCACGTCCCCCAGCTGCGGACGTTGCGGGGGGGGAGGTTGTGTGGCCACGCACCCCATCGAAGGAGGGGGAACCCACACTGTGGGAGCCCTGTCTGGTCCAGGTGGTGCCCCAGAGCTGCGCTGCGGGGGGACTGGGTCCATTCGGTATCTAGGGGGGGAAACTATAACATGCCCCCACATCTCCAGGGCATTGGTGCTGCGTCAGGAGTAGGAGTACCTGCATCCCGGAACCCCTGTCCCAGGCCCATGGCCTGTCCACTCACCCCCACCCCGTGTGAAGGCCCTCCAACTGTGTGACCTGCTCCTGAACCATGGGGCATTGGCACAACCGCCAGCTGCCCTGGTATCACGGGCTGACCTGCCCAACTGGAGCCCTCCCCCCATGAGGGGGGCACAAAGTCCCCTGATCCCCCCCCCATTGCCGTGGATATTCCACTGTCGCAGGAGCCCCATGCAACAGTTTGTGGGCCAATCGCCCCGGCTGGGGGCAGCCCTGGGGAAACAAAAAAAAAACCCATCTGACCTACGAAAAGCTGCTGCAGGAGGTGCACTCCTGGCGTGGGCAGCCGCCATGTGCTGCATCAAGGCCTCGCACCCTGCAAGCCTATCTTGCATGGCCTCCAACACTACTGGGGCTGTTCCCGCGGTCAGAGGAGGCTGGGCCCTGGAAGCGCCCGTGCGTCGATCACCCGTCTGCCGCGGCAGCAATCCTTCCCCTACTGCGGGAGGCTGGAGCCCCCCTGCTTCACCTGGTGCTGGCTCGGCTCTCCTCAGGTGTTTCTTTGCCTTCCCCATCTGGCCTAACAGTGATGGTGGGCAGCGAGAGGCAAAGAAACGCTGCTTACTAGTTCACTCCGTGCTCTGAATGAGCCGGAGGGGGCGGGAATGCCCCGTCCAACTCCCATTACAAAAGAGGAGGGGTCCCCAAGCCTGCGCCTGCCCATTGGCCAAAGCCCCGTTGCTGAGCAACCTTAGTTGGACTGCCGTTCTTCCCGTCACAGCCTGGCTCTCTGCCCAGTTGCAATCCCCGCTGCAGCCAACTTGCTGCAGGATGGGGAGTACGGCCATTCCCTCCTTGCCCCATTCCCCATAGGAGCTCAACAATAGCCCCTCGTGGCTGTCTTTAAGGCTGGCCAAGGGGTTTTCAGTTGCGTCCTTCTACTTTCATTGCACCTGTGTGTATGGGAGGGGGAACACAGCTAAGATGAGAAACGTTGTAAGGTGGTGGATAGACTGGCTGCCTTCCCCTCCCACCTCATGGCACTTCCTCAAAAAAGTCATAACTGTGCCCTCTACCCATTTTCCTCACAGCTCTCCCTCAGACCCTCTTAGCTCTGCCCCTCACGCATTCCCATCACAGTGGTCCCTCAGACACTGGATGTTAACAGATGAGATGATAGCCCACACCACTCATTGTGAGGTCTCTGAACATGTGAAGCTGTTATGCAGGCAAATGCAGACTGTGTGCCCATGTGGCCACATCCCATCAATTAGGTTGTGTGTATCCTACATGCTTACAGGCTTACCATCACCATAGAGTCATGGGCATTGGGCAACAAGCCTATTCTCCTTTGAGTGACTCCATAATTCTTACAAATGGGTTCACACATGCACCTTCCATCATTGTCGATCATTTGCTGTCTAAGACTTGAATTAAAATACCACATGATCAGCTAGAGCCTTCCAGTATATATATAGCATTCCCCTCAGAGACTGTTAGTTCCTTCATCATAGGTCGTAGACAGGAGTTAATTGGCGATTAGAAAGTACTGGGAAGAATTCCAGTAGGCCGCTGGCTCCCCTGACGTCATGGTGCAGATCCAGGTTCAGACCAAGCGGGGCCAGGGCCCATGGAGCTGGGCTGAGGTAGCTAGGCTGGCCCAGAGGCAGTTGCTGGCCAGCCCATCAGTGCCATGTGCTGGCTTCCCCCCTCCCCTCGGGCTGCGTTGGGTGGGTGGGGCCGCCAGTTGCCTCTCACCCCACCTTCTCAGCCTGGGAAATGAATAACTCTAGAAACTTGGCAGTGGTGGCGGCAGCTTCTTGCACGTAGCAGCGTGCTCTTCAGCCACTCCTTCTGGCTGCTTCCTGGCCCCTCCCAACAGAGCCTCCAAGAGTCACACGGTTGGATGACATCATTCAGCCATGCCGCTCTGGAAAGCCCTGTTGGGAGGGGTCAGAAGCAGCCAGAAGAAGAACTTAGGAGCGGCTGGCTGCTGGGTGCAAGAAGCAGCTGTCCGGGGGGGGGGGACAGTCCGTACAAAGAAAGCCTGCCCGAGAGCTTGGGGCTCTTAGCCTCCCCTGGCCCCTGTGCCCGGAACTGGACTCAGACCCCGCGGCTGCTGCTGTGGGGGTGTGTAGCAGTGTGAGACCTTCGTACTGCCCCACCCCTAACTAGAGAGAGAGAGAGCAGCTGTGGCAGGGGGGACAGGGCCCTTCCTGGGGAACTTCATATCCCTGCTGAGAGGGAGCAGGTGCTCTCTGCTCCTGGCCGTTTCCTGGCCCCTCGCTCCCAACACAGGGCCTCTTCTCTGGGAAGCCCTGTTGGGAGGGGCCAGGAAGGAAGCGGCTAGAAGGAGCTCAGTGGGTTAAGAGCATACTGCAAGAAGCCGCTGGCCCACCACCACCATCTCCGGGATGGGGTAAGTAAAGGCAACTTGCAAGCTGCCTGGGGATTTTGGGTGGAGACGGGGCTGGGACCAGGCCTGGGGCACTGGGGGAGGGTTTGGGGGAAAGGGGCTGCTGGGGGGAGGTTGCATGGTGAAGGGGTTTGGACCAGGCCTGGGGACACTGGGGAAGGATTTGGGGGGAAGAGGGTGCTGGGGCGAGGATGTGGGGGGAAGGGGCTGCTTGGGGGAGGGTTTGGGGGCTGGGATACAATTTGCTTGGACAAGTATTTGCAGAAAAGTTAATGAAAAAAGGCACAAATGCCTACATAATGTGTGTAGTTTAATTTGAAATAATAACATTTTCAAATGCTGCTTTTCTACCTAGCTCCGGAGTGTTTTCTGTAAACTGGGCTAGCTGTTAAGGTACTTCTGTTTTCTCTGCTACTGTACTTCTGCCATTACAGTGCCTGCTGGTGGTTATTGGAGACAGGTCCCTGCCCGGTGAGCTTACAGCCTAAGAAGGACAAGCCCCTTTTGCCCCCATGCACGCTGGACTGGCTTGGCTATTTATTTATTTATTTATTTGAGACAGAGAGAGAGATTTGAGTTGCCTGGTTTTACCCTGGGCAGATTTAGGGGTGGAGGGAAAGGGTTGTGACTGCTTTGTGCTCCCTTTTTGCCCCCATGCATTCTGGACTCACTTGGCTGAGACTCTGTTGTTGTTTGCTAGAACTAGCGTTGGGACCCCGGGGTAAATACCGGATACCAGATTTACCGGTTTCCGGTTCTCAAAGAACCGGATTCCTGGATTAAATCCGGTATACCGGTACCGGTTTTATTTCATTGAGTTGAATGGGGCACTGTGTCCCCATTGAAATCAATGAAATAAATATAATTAATTTCTCCCCCCTCCCCCTCCCAGGCTGCGAGGGTGGAAGGGGGG
>QEPC01005805.1:5822993-5837958 GCA_003113815.1 Sphenodon punctatus
ACTTTTTGGTGGGGCTTTCATTGCTTTACATTGCAGCCATTCATTTAAATGGCTGCAATGTAAAACAATCCGGTACCCGGAATCCGGTAACCGGACCGGATTACCGGGTTGAATCCGATAATGCCGGTACGCCCAGTACCGGCATTATTGGATTCTGGATTTACCGGTTTTCCCGCCCCTAGCTAGAACTGCTATCCTTGTGAGCTTGTTCCATTCCATTGATCATGATCATGTAAGTGTGTAATTTTGGGGTTGGCTCTGCCTACAGTAGGGTTGGCTGCGCCCACAACATGGGCCACTTTCAGAATATTTTCCAGGCTGTTTTAAGTTCCCAATCTGCCCCTGGTCATAGATAGCTTTGACTAAAACCTACCTCAAGATGGCGACGATTATTGGTTTTAAGAGATGTGTGAAATGCGATAGAAAAAATGCCAACTAAGGAACTGCATAGATTGTGTTTCCTTTGTTTGGGGCCTGATCATGACCCCTCTGTCCTGACTCCATTGCTCCCTCCTCACTCCACGGGCCCATAAAGATAGAAAAATGAGACTGCCCACCATATCTGTTTCTGCTGTTGAGGGTCCAACTCAAGCCCTTAGGACAGATCCTCTATGACTGGGGCCACAGCGGCAGGGGACAGAGGGTGGTCATCCCTTCAACATTCTGTCCTGGAATGTAGCAGCATGGAATACTTGCATATCAAGTGACTCTCGAGATCTGCTTAGAAAGTATGACATCCTCTGTATTCAAGAGTCCTGGATAGTAGACTGTGTTCACTTAACTCTGCCCGGATATAAAACCTGGGCCCAGCCCGCCTGCA
Organism: Sphenodon punctatus; assembly: GCA_003113815.1. Lineage (NCBI taxonomy): Eukaryota > Metazoa > Chordata > Lepidosauria > Sphenodontia > Sphenodontidae > Sphenodon > Sphenodon punctatus. Next base: position 5,823,814 of record QEPC01005805.1, read on the forward strand.
GACCTGCAAGGATGGGTAGACCTGTCAGTGAGCTGGTGACATTTATTAGTTTAGCATTGCAGATTGAGAGTGAACATTGATCTAATACCCCTGTGAACACCTTAGTGGTTCGTGTTTCTTGGGGCAAGGAATCTGCCATTATATTTATAAATATGTATTAACCTCTCACTGGAGGAATCCTGGACCGTGCAAATTTTTGGCTTTCCGTACAAGATTTTCTAGGGCAGTGAGAGGATGATTTCCCATCAACTCCCATAATACTAGTAGACAATTTTAATGCTTGCACTGGGAATGATGATTCAAAAATTGCCCATGCTATGGGATTGGAGGAAGAATACTGTTTTTTTCATCCTCTTAGAATATCCAAGGCTGCCACTCTCAATGCTGCTGGACTCCAACTACTGAAATTCCTATACAGGATCAACTGGAAGATCCTAAATGGGAGATCTGATTCAGACCACAATGGTGATCTAACATTTGTTTCCACCAACAGCGCCAGCATCATTGACTATATATGTGTGCTGCTTGCACACTTCCAAGAAAACGTTGTACGGGTTTCACGGCCTTCGGAGGAGGCCACTGATGTATGGCTCGTACCTTGCGGGGATCCATTTGGATCCCTGCCAGGGTGATGATAAAACCCCAAAAGTTCACAGAAGTAAGATGGCATGCACACTTTTCCGGTTTACAGAATAGTTTATGGGTACGGAGTCTCTGAAGGACACGACGTACATGCCCTATGTGCTGTTCCAAATTGGTTGAATATATGAGAATGTCGTCGAGATAGGAGATCACGAAAACATCAAGAAAGTCACGGAATATATCATTTATAAAATGCTGAAAGGTAGCATGAGCGTTGGCCAGGCCGAAGGGCATCACCAAATATTCAAAGTGCCCGTATCAGGTACGAAAAGCAGTTTTCCACTCATCGCCCTCTCTTACTCGAAGAAGATTGTAGGCCCCCCTGGAGGTCAAGTTTTGTGAAAACACGTGCCCCTTGCAACCAATTCAACAGCTCCGGAATCAAGGGAAGGGGGGTATCGATTCTTAATGGTTATTTTATTAAGTCCATGATAGTCAATGCAGGGATGAAGACCCCCGTCCTTCTTGGGCATGAAGAATATTTGTGCTCCTGCTGGGGAGGAAGAGTGCCAGATGGAGCTGTGCTGTAATGCCTCTTCTAGGTAGAGGGGAAGTGTCTCAAGCTCGGGCACCGAAAGGGCATAGATCCACCCAAATGGAGGTTCGGTACTGGGTTGCAGGTCGATGGGGCAGTCATACGGCCTGTGTGGTGGAAGGGTAAAAGCTTCTTGTTTATTGAAGACATCCTGAAAGGAGCGGTACATCGGGGGAAGCTTGAGAGCTTTGGGGCTTGTCATCTCAGGGTGGCTGGTTGCCAAACGTTGGAGTGGAACGGGTTGTAGACAACCCTGTTGACAATATTCTGAGGTGAACCGCAACTGATTCTGCATCCAAGAAATTTGCGGGTTGTGAGTCACAGAAAGAGGGTCATGTGAGGGTTCAAACGACCCAGGAGTGTGAGCAGAACCAATCGGCAAAGGTTTCATTGTTCTAACCTGCCTCATTGCAGAGAACTGACCTAGGGGGTCTCAAACCTCTCACCACGCCATCCCTTGACCAATCGGAAAGGTTTGTGGAGCTGTAGTCCCGCCCCCTAGGGGTATGAAAGGGGGGGCACCATTTTCTGATACAGAGAGCAGGGAGCCGATCGCTACCACTTACATGGAAAAACTGCAATGGTTTTCCATGCTGATACAATGCCTGTGAGGCCTATGGAGTTGACTAACCCTCCAGAGGTAGTGAGACGGTTATACAGAAAACGCTACATTTCAAGTTCAGAGGACGAGGATGTTGAGAGCGGGTCTCTGGCTAAGGTTCTTTTTAGCACCCTGCTTCAAAATGAAGAAACCCTTATGGGAATGTCGACTTCCACTGAGACCCCGGATGCCCTAGAGTTGGTAGACGAAGGCATATCCCCAGCTCAAAATTCTGAGGTAAGAAAGATTTTTAGATGGATTAAAAAGGGTTCTCTCTGTCTAGAGATGTGTGTCACGAAACATTGTCTACCATGCTGGACCTGGTGTGTGCAGCTACTCAACACCACACCCTCAAAAAAAACCCAGCAGGCTGGGATGTTTTTGTAAAAGCCTTGGCTGAAGCAAACGTCCCCTCCTCTCTGATAAGAAATGCCTCTACCCGGGATGTCAAATCATCCACCATGGCCCCGCTCGAACCCAGTCAACCAGCCTCTCCCCTTACCCCTTCTAGAACTAGACTGACAGGTATGTTCAACTGGATCAGGATGTAAAAAACAACGTCTTGTGAATTTTGAAATTATCTGTACTTTTAAATAAATGTTTAACTTTTCTTTTAAAGAACGACTTTTGTCTTGTGTATTACTTTTAACTCCCTCAGGAAAAAAACAACACAGTCCTGGTTACTTTTAAACCCACAAGGGGGAGCTTTATTGAAAAACATGGCTATGAAATTCACTACAGGAAACACAGGTCTGGCCTTGTTGTAACATGCCTGCCATAATCCTGGGCCTGTCCAAACAGTACATTTTATTTTTTACAAAACGAGTCACCATTTGATCATTTTCTGCTAAATTATCAGAATACATTTCTAAAATTTGTTTAAAAGATAAACCCTTGCACTGGTGATGGAGGAAAAAGACACAATGAAAACCACAGGCCACAGAGTTCAGGTCTTGTAATTGGCAACGTTGAAATACGTTCCTACAACCATTCTTGTTCAAAAATTTTTAAATGCTTCTAGGGAACAGGGCGCTGTCAGGGGGCTGTCCGTAAGCGTAAAAAAACTCGCCCCGGTTGTGTTCTGTCAGGTAGATGGCCAGCCAGTGTTCTCCAGCCTGGGTATGGGTGTGTGTGTTGACCACCAGCCCCAACAGGCCTTTGTGCTAATCTCCCTTTAGGGAGCCAGTCGCTTGGGAACACATCTAAGAAAGTATTTCTTGTGTAAGGGTCTGATGATAAAACACATAACAACTGTATGGTGTCCATGTTACATATAGTCAAACAGCACGTTTCTCCTCTGGTTTATTTCTATCACATTGTCAAAAACAGCATAAACGATCATGTTGATGGTGATGGGTAAGGCTACAGCAAAGCGTATTTCCACCCTCAGGTTTCCATTTTTAATTAGCGAGTAATCGTCGCCACCTTCCTGATAGGGAGACAGATCAAAGGCAAACAGCGTGTACCCCTGTGCAAACTCCTCACGGTTGATTAGAAGGGCACGGTCTTTCATGTGTTTGTCAGTGGTTTGTACCAAATTCATGTATTCCCTCACGCAGTTTCCAACTACGAAGTCCGGTTGCAATGGCTTGGCCGGAATCTGCTCTCCATCCACATAGAGCGTCACAAAATTAATATCGTAGTGTTGGAAATGAAAAGGGTTCTTTGCATAATTTCCGCTGTGTGCATCATTATTCACCATCCCCAGAGCCAGCAGCTTGGGGAGTTGCTTCAGAAACAGGTTCTCCTGATTACTGACACGACTGCCGGCGGGAATGCTGAACACTTTCATGCCCACCTGATCCACAGGGTATTTAGCATTGGAGCTAAGCAAGGCCTCGGCATGTCCTAGGTGAACTCCTGGTGCCACTTGTACTTTTTTCACAAAAAGCGAGGCATTTAGAAGCTGCAACTTGTACCGCCTGGCAGGCTCATTACTCATGAGGCAGAAAGAATCCTTGCTTCGGGTCAGTTTTATTTTCACATCCGCCCCATTCAAAAGCAGTTTTTCTTGAAAAAACAGGCCGCTGTGGAGGGGGCCCAACAACTCAACTTTTCTGCTCTCTCTGGTTAGGTCTGCCCTCTTCTTAAAACCCTCATTACCCACCTCCAAATCTGTTGTTTCATGATGTCCCGCACTGTCTTTGTAAAACAGGCCTGCAGAAAATTGTGTAGAGGGCATCTCCACCATAATTGAGCACAGATTCTATGAATGCCCTGTAAGGGTAGCAGTTGTTGCTCTGGCTAATGAGGTGATCCCCCAGCGTAACATCCAACTGGCTTAATATGGAGGCCACAGGATAGTTCACCAAGCCCACTTCTGTGTCTGCGTCGATATAAGTGCCGTTTTCCTTGACAATCTTACAGCTGAGGTAGAGTAACGTGTTGTTCAAATCCAAATAGTCTATTCCATTTCCAACAATGAAAAAATCAAGAGGGGCTGTCTCTCCCACAGCCGAGAGAGGTGGGATTTTGATGTACATACTCTTCTCAATGCTGGTTTGCGTGGTGGGCTACTTGAAACAGGTCTAGTTCAGATTTGGTGCATTCCTCAGATCCACAGTGAATAAAAGCCATGTTGATTAAAAGATATCTCCCTTACTTAGAGCCAAATGCCTCCTCTTTTGTACAGCCTTCCTTCACTTCTGGCGTGGCCTCCTCTGCACAACCCTCCTTTTATGGGCTCGAGGGGGCCCCACCCATCGCATGTTTGATCTCTTTTTCTGAACTCCTCTTCTTCTCTGTATATACATAAGGCCAGAGCCCTCCTGCTTATCAGAGGGACTGATTTTCTCCATGACAGATCGAGTAACGTGCCCCAACACATCCTTGGCTATATTTTGGGCAGCTGTTTTGGCATGGGGTTTAATCAACTCAAAGCCCCTTCTTAAAAGAGGAACAACTTTTTGAAAGAGACTATGAAATATCCCCCCAATATCTGCCCCATACATCACAGGGGCTCCATGAAAGCCTGGGAGGGCATATCTGGCTTGGGCTTTGTAGTAGTTGGCATAGACCCTGGGGTCCCCGTAATTTTTTACAATCACCATCTTAGAAACTCGCTGTTCTCTGAGGGCATATGTGTAGTTTCACAACCACCTTTCCAAAACAAAATGAGATGTGCTCATTCTGATCTGTCTTTATTTCAATGGTGATAGTGTCAATGTGGTGTTTACTGATCAGTATGTAGTGAGGCTTGTCATAGGTGATGGTGACAAACTTGTTGCTGTTCCCCCACACAGGAACACAATGCAATAACGGCACTGAGAAATCCCTCACAAATTGGTGTTCTATGATGTCTGTGTACAGGTACAGAGAGTTGAACCCTCCCGTAATGTCTGCAGCGTGGGGAAATTGCTGGTTCGTTAAACCTGGCGATGCCCCTATTATATGGGCTAGAGCCCCACGGGCTAGGAACCTGTGTGAATCAGCTGGCCTCCCTATTTTAGGGGCTTCAACCCCTTGGAGCAGGACCCTGTGTGTATCAGTGGTCTCCACTCTAACTTTTCTCCCCACAGGATCAAACCTCAAGGCTACAGGAGGTGGGTCAGTACCTCTGGGTATCTGGTTGTTTATTTGCTCTACTAGTTCTGCAATGCTTGAATAATTGCTGGGGGAGAGGGTGTAACACCATTTTGCAGGTCCATGGCTAATTTCATAAACAGTGGATGTTGTGACATTGTCCCAACTGTGGGGGTATTGTATTTCAGCCAGGCCCACTTCCCAGCCACCTGGAAGGTCCAAGGGTCTGACTAGCTTTATGGTAAAATTAGAACTGCTGTTTTGTGGAAAAGCACTGGTGCATGCATTGCTCGGTAAAGTGATGTAAAAGTCAGCCATGATGATTAAGCATTTGTGAGCTCTGAAGCTCTTACCCAACTGTTAAATTTAGAAGGCCAGCCTAGTCACTTTACCAACCACTGCTTGTTTCGCCCTTATCCCTTTGCGGATATCACTTTTTCAATCCTGTAAACTTTGCCCTGTTTAGGGTTGACTTTTTGAAGTTCTTCAGGATAGAAGGTCCCAAGAATTGCTTCACCTTCGTAATCACTCGGTCTGTACACAAACCTCCATGCCTTGTTAAGAACATCATCTGCTATGAATATTTCCCCCGTAAAGCTTTGCTCATAACCTTTCTCAAATTTACCCTTGAATTTGGAGATCCTGACATGGTCTCCTTTTCTAAAAGAGGCTACCTCCTTTCTTACCCCCAGCTCATCCCNTTTTCTAAAAGAGGCTACTTCCTTTCTTACCCCCAGCTCATCCCTGTAAAGCGTTTTCCACACCCTCAGAGCATTTGTGGTATTCACATCTACAGGGCTGGTGCGTATGGACCTGTGGTAACTGTGATTATAGCTCTTGATGAGCTGAGGCAGGACATCAGTATAGCGAAAGGTGTTGCAAGCTGTGAAATACTGCCACATCTTTGATTTTAAAGTTCTGTTAAACTGCTCCACCACCCCTGCCTGGACATGGTTATTGGTTACAAAGTGGTGCACCCCATGTTGTGTAAGCAGTTTTTGGAATGTCTTATTTAAAAATTCTTTCCCCTGATCTGTTTGTAATTTTTGGGGTATCCTCCCTTCTCTAAAAATGGCTGCAAAGGCCTTAGCCACTTCACCGCCCGTCTTGTCTTTCAGGCCTAAGGCCCAGGCATACTTAGATAGGACATCTGTGATGGTCAAGATGTACTTGAGACCTCCATTATGCTTACATAAATCTTGCATATCTACCAAATCAGCCTGCAATTGAGCATCCAACCCTGACACGATTGTTTTGTTTCTTTTAAAATGCTTGCGTGCAGGTTTGTGAAGGGTATACGCATCCTGATCCGAAAGTCATGAAATCACTTCTTTCTTAGACAAGGTTTTGCTCTGCTTTTTATCAGCCTAAAAAAGAGGATTCACCCCTCCAAAACTTCCACTCTCTCCTGGAGTGCAATAGATCTCCCTTAGCAGGTCCTCATGCGCAGACATGCCTCCAGTATGCCCTGCTAAAAAACACCAATGACTACCAGAGGCATTTCAAATAAAGTGTTTATTCTTCTGGTGTTGCTAGTTTCTTTTTACAGCAATCCATCTGGTCACCTCCTCTTAAACACTTGCAAAAGCATGAAACACAAGATACGTTTACTCCCACTGGATCTCCCAACTTCAGGTTTTCAAAAGCCTTTAAAAAGTCAGAATTGACCTGAAACAAAAGATAAAAAAAGTCAAATCAGCTCCTGTGTCTGTATTTTTCCCCACATACTCTTTCTCTTCTCCCTCAGTCCCACCAATTCAGTGCAACTTACCACAGGGTCTTCAGCCTGTTGCGTGTCCATGGGTTCATTGTCTGGCTCTGAGGTTTCAACTGTTTTCTTTCCCATATAGAGCCTTTTAACAAGATCAGAGGGGGTAGCACCCCAACGGTAAGCCATTGCAGTTTTTCTGTGTAAGTGGTAGTGATTGGCTCCCTGCTCTCTGTATCAGAAAATGGCAGCCCCCTCTTTCATACCCCTAGGGGGCGGGACTACACCTCCACAAACCTTTCCGATTGGTCACGGGCTGGCGTGGTGAGCAGTTTGAGACCCCCTAGCTCAGATCTCTGCAACAAGGCAGGTTAGAACAATGAAACCTTTGCCGATTGGTTCAGCTCACACTCCTGAGTCATTTGAACCCTCACATGACCCACTTTCTGTGACTCATCCTACCCCAGAAACCCACCCCATTGGACCCAATTGTCTCCAAGACGGAATGGGCTAGGATGACAAAACCTATGCTGAATGGTTCATCTCACTCCACTGAGCTCGTAGAGGGGTTACATGACCCAATCGCTGCAGTTCATCCTACCCCGCACTATAAAGTTGCTCCGATCCTCACAAAACTCATACCTGAGTTCATAGAGGCATTACATGGCCCTCTTCAAAGGACCTTGTGGGTTCACGGAGGCAGGAAGCTTCGATTCCCGCCTCCCTGACCCAGAAGCATTACCTTTTTCTGCGTCACTTCTGCTTACCCACGTCACTTCCGTCCCAAGGACTTACGGCCCCAGGATGGCAAGACTTCCACTGATGTAGGAGCCCACGTGACCTGTCAAACTGATAACGATCAGTTTGATTACTAGTGTCCCCCTTCCTACTATCAGGTAAAGGGAATTCACACAAAGATTGTGTGTACAGGTGACAGGGTTTGTCAGCTACTGTGAGCTGTCAGATTTTTATAATGGCTTGAAAAGTTTAGGGCTTGGTTGAGTTCATTATTTTTAGTATCTAATAAAGTTATTATTGTTGCTTCCCAGGTCTGAGGTGTTATGTAAGCTTCCTTCCTGGATTTGGGCTGGCACTTTTATGGACTAGTTTTGAAAAACGGTATAGTGTTGAAATCTCCAGTCACTCCCCTTGCAAGCACAGCAATGAGCAAATCCTTCCTGCATACCTGTAGCAGAGTTTGCCTCAAGCTATCTGTTGTAAAGTGAGCTGGAAAAGCAGACCCAGGAGGCAGAGAGACGTCTGCAATACAGCCTCAGAGGCCAGAGGTCTTGGTTATCACTGAGAAAAAAAATATTTATTTATTTATTCAATTTTTACCCCACCCTTTCTACAAGGGCTCAGGGTGGCTTACAAAGATATAAAACATATAAACATATATAAACATAAAAATACAGTTTAAAAACCCCTAAACACCCCTACCCTCCAACCCTCTCCACCCACTCTCAGCCTCCCTCACAACCCCACCCAAAAACCCAACCAAACCCCACCTATCCCTGCCTGCCAAATGCCTCTCCAAATAAAAACATTTTGCAATGCCTCCAGTAGAGAGCCAGACTCGGCCCAAGTGAACCTTCTGGGGAAGAGAGTTCTACAACACAAAGGCAGCAACTGAGAATGCTCGCCTCCACCCCCACCCAATGGACAACTGTAACAGATAGAACGTGCAGGAGGACACCCCCAGACGACCGTAGGGGCTGCAGAGGTGTTAACACGAGACCCCCTGCCACGTGAGATTATTGGGGGGTCAGCTCCCCAATATCTGCTCGATCTTTAAATTTAGGAGAGTTATCCAAAATAGGGGGTCCCCTTGTGTTCAAGGGATCAAGCTGAGGACAGTACATGCTACAGGCAGTTTATGTACCCTCCCCAAATAGAGAGAGAGAGAGAGAGAGAGAGAGAGAGGTGTCCAGTAATAACAAGTTTATTGATATATGGGTAAACAGAGAAACACAGCCCCAATCTGGCTGGTGGGATTTAACAAGGGGAAAACACAAGCGGTTTGCGGGGATTGTAGGAGAAGAGAGGCGGGGGGGTGTTCCGGTGTTGGCTCAGCGAGGGGGAGCAAGAGAACGCGACAGGGAGAAAAAGGGCTTCCCCAGTTGGCTGGGAAAGTCTGGACCTGTGGTTACCTTTCCTTGCCTGTTGAGACGGGACAGGCGGCCCACGGATCCAGCGGAGTTCAGGGGATGGAGGAAGAAAGAAGGGGNAATAGATCTCCCTTAGCAGGTCCTCATGCGCAGACATGCCTCCAGTATGCCCTGCTAAAAAACACCAATGACTACCAGAGGCATTTCAAATAAAGTGTTTATTCTTCTGGTGTTGCTAGTTTCTTTTTACAGCAATCCATCTGGTCACCTCCTCTTAAACACTTGCAAAAGCATGAAACACAAGATACGTTTACTCCCACTGGATCTCCCAACTTCAGGTTTTCAAAAGCCTTTAAAAAGTCAGAATTGACCTGAAACAAAAGATAAAAAAAGTCAAATCAGCTCCTGTGTCTGTATTTTTCCCCACATACTCTTTCTCTTCTCCCTCAGTCCCACCAATTCAGTGCAACTTACCACAGGGTCTTCAGCCTGTTGCGTGTCCATGGGTTCATTGTCTGGCTCTGAGGTTTCAACTGTTTTCTTTCCCATATAGAGCCTTTTAACAAGATCAGAGGGGGTAGCACCCCAACGGTAAGCCATTGCAGTTTTTCTGTGTAAGTGGTAGTGATTGGCTCCCTGCTCTCTGTATCAGAAAATGGCAGCCCCCTCTTTCATACCCCTAGGGGGCGGGACTACACCTCCACAAACCTTTCCGATTGGTCACGGGCTGGCGTGGTGAGCAGTTTGAGACCCCCTAGCTCAGATCTCTGCAACAAGGCAGGTTAGAACAATGAAACCTTTGCCGATTGGTTCAGCTCACACTCCTGAGTCATTTGAACCCTCACATGACCCACTTTCTGTGACTCATCCTACCCCAGAAACCCACCCCATTGGACCCAATTGTCTCCAAGACGGAATGGGCTAGGATGACAAAACCTATGCTGAATGGTTCATCTCACTCCACTGAGCTCGTAGAGGGGTTACATGACCCAATCGCTGCAGTTCATCCTACCCCGCACTATAAAGTTGCTCCGATCCTCACAAAACTCATACCTGAGTTCATAGAGGCATTACATGGCCCTCTTCAAAGGACCTTGTGGGTTCACGGAGGCAGGAAGCTTCGATTCCCGCCTCCCTGACCCAGAAGCATTACCTTTTTCTGCGTCACTTCTGCTTACCCACGTCACTTCCGTCCCAAGGACTTACGGCCCCAGGATGGCAAGACTTCCACTGATGTAGGAGCCCACGTGACCTGTCAAACTGATAACGATCAGTTTGATTACTAGTGTCCCCCTTCCTACTATCAGGTAAAGGGAATTCACACAAAGATTGTGTGTACAGGTGACAGGGTTTGTCAGCTACTGTGAGCTGTCAGATTTTTATAATGGCTTGAAAAGTTTAGGGCTTGGTTGAGTTCATTATTTTTAGTATCTAATAAAGTTATTATTGTTGCTTCCCAGGTCTGAGGTGTTATGTAAGCTTCCTTCCTGGATTTGGGCTGGCACTTTTATGGACTAGTTTTGAAAAACGGTATAGTGTTGAAATCTCCAGTCACTCCCCTTGCAAGCACAGCAATGAGCAAATCCTTCCTGCATACCTGTAGCAGAGTTTGCCTCAAGCTATCTGTTGTAAAGTGAGCTGGAAAAGCAGACCCAGGAGGCAGAGAGACGTCTGCAATACAGCCTCAGAGGCCAGAGGTCTTGGTTATCACTGAGAAAAAAAATATTTATTTATTTATTCAATTTTTACCCCACCCTTTCTACAAGGGCTCAGGGTGGCTTACAAAGATATAAAACATATAAACATATATAAACATAAAAATACAGTTTAAAAACCCCTAAACACCCCTACCCTCCAACCCTCTCCACCCACTCTCAGCCTCCCTCACAACCCCACCCAAAAACCCAACCAAACCCCACCTATCCCTGCCTGCCAAATGCCTCTCCAAATAAAAACATTTTGCAATGCCTCCAGTAGAGAGCCAGACTCGGCCCAAGTGAACCTTCTGGGGAAGAGAGTTCTACAACACAAAGGCAGCAACTGAGAATGCTCGCCTCCACCCCCACCCAATGGACAACTGTAACAGATAGAACGTGCAGGAGGACACCCCCAGACGACCGTAGGGGCTGCAGAGGTGTTAACACGAGACCCCCTGCCACGTGAGATTATTGGGGGGTCAGCTCCCCAATATCTGCTCGATCTTTAAATTTAGGAGAGTTATCCAAAATAGGGGGTCCCCTTGTGTTCAAGGGATCAAGCTGAGGACAGTACATGCTACAGGCAGTTTATGTACCCTCCCCAAATAGAGAGAGAGAGAGAGAGAGAGAGAGAGAGGTGTCCAGTAATAACAAGTTTATTGATATATGGGTAAACAGAGAAACACAGCCCCAATCTGGCTGGTGGGATTTAACAAGGGGAAAACACAAGCGGTTTGCGGGGATTGTAGGAGAAGAGAGGCGGGGGGGTGTTCCGGTGTTGGCTCAGCGAGGGGGAGCAAGAGAACGCGACAGGGAGAAAAAGGGCTTCCCCAGTTGGCTGGGAAAGTCTGGACCTGTGGTTACCTTTCCTTGCCTGTTGAGACGGGACAGGCGGCCCACGGATCCAGCGGAGTTCAGGGGATGGAGGAAGAAAGAAGGGGAAGACCAGAGTCTGGAAGAAATCTTAACTCAGACACGCACAGAGTGTGACCTGCACGTATCTGGGTCCCAAGATTTCTCAAAAGTTGAGGGAAAAACCAGGGGCAGTTAAAGGGTTCAGACAAAGGAGTTTGGGAGGCTATGAAGGGTCGTTTGGGGTGTACAATGGGCTAACGAGGGGAGGTTACTTCCATGACAAAAAGGGCTATACAAGATGGACAAGATATCTTTGACACAGGGGGAAACTATAAACAAAAGATGCAGGGAGCGGAGCCAGGGCTAACGACAGTCCTTTAGGGTACAAGAGTGTGTGTCTGGTTTCTCTTAGGGAATTCAGGGATCGGAGGTTGCAGCACTGAGTCATGGCTACCAGTCCTTTGTTACAACAGGGTGAGCCCTTCTCCTTAACGACCCCATTCTTTATTCAGAGGGTTCTCCCTTCCAATCTGTTTCTCAACCTCAGGCTGGTATTTTTCCATGAGTGGTCCCTTGTTGCTAGGGGCTAGGGTGGTTGGGCCCGATCCTTCCTTTTACTTTTCTCCTGAAAACCCCCTCCCATTCTGCTTGTGCACCTCGTATGGGGGGGCTTCCCTGTCAAGCCTCTATCCCCATGTTCTCTAACCTCTGTTGGTCCCTGGGGGCTGTTTGCATGCCCTTTCTCTCAGGTCCCTTAGCCTCAGTTTTCATAGCAAGAGTGGGAGAGGGGGAGTACCCATTTTGGGGGAATTTAGGGGTCCATTCTTATCAGTCCCCCCGTTGGGAACCTTTTAACCTGTTTAAAATCATTCCCACAATTAAATGGTGGGATGGGCCACACCTGAACCGCAGCCTACCTAGCTCAATACGTTGGCTCACAACATGTAAAAACACCAGCCACTGGAAGATCTATGACCAAAGTAGTCTGTTGGAGTCTCTTAGGACACTGCTACCTAGAACCCCAGTTCATCTAGACCCTCTTCCCCCCATAATTGTGGGATGGAATGGCACACAACAAGATGATGGGTGTGGAGCATTCTGGGTGACGGAGGGGACAACCAATGAGGGGGGGAGAGTGGAAGGAAACAGGAAGAAGGAAAACACAATACAGTATAGACCAGGGTATTTAAACAATAAACTACTAAACTATAAACATCAATGAAATACGAGGGGACAATATCTAAGGGAGTAAATTACTATAAGGATACCTGGTGGGGGGAGGGAAATCAATACATACAAGAAAATCAATAAACATTATAGGCATAGGTACACCTGGGAGCTGCCTGTTATATTTACAATCTGGCTAGAGTCACCTGGGTTTCTTCCGGAGGAGGTCTGGAAGAATCAAAGATATTACCACAGGTTAATCTAGTTTTATTCACGTGAGCCTTGGCCATGTCCTACTAATTTCCTTGAGAGATCGTGCATGCTTCAAGGAATGGATCTCTTCTTAAATTTAGGTCCCAATTTCCAAATTATAATTCACACACACACCCCTGTTGATACCCCATGGCCAGAAGGGCTGAGCCAAATTACTAGTTTGTACCTTTAACAAGAAGCTCCGTTTGATGGGACAATTCTGTTCAGGTGTATCCTATAAGGCATAATAGTCCATACGCTTCAGCTGCTGGAAGGAGCTGAGGCAACTTAAAGAGGGATTTGGCTAGAAGCCGGAACAACCACTGTGGCTGGGAGTGTTAGAGCAAAATGCAAAGTTCCTCTGCTCGTGGGCCAATATTCTGTGAAAGAGACGTTCCGGGTGGCGAAAAACCTTCCCAAAGCAAACCCAAGTTCCCAAAGTCTGATGGTCCTGCTGGAGGGCTTGTCACGTTTTCCGTTTTTTCTCATAAATTACAAAGGGAAAGTGAGCTAAGTTTCCCAGCTGAACGGGTCATACTGGATTGGGATTCACCTTTTCCCAATTTGTATAATATGAGTTTACACTTCACTTTGTTATCCAGCTAGCAAAGAGAGTATTGTAAAAATGACAATACATTTATAAATAAGGGAACATAAGACTTTTGGATTATAAAAATATATGCAAAGTTTACTTAAATATAAATAGAAAATATCAGTAGCTTACATAGAATGGTATGATAGCCAATTAAAGTTACATGATCTTAAAACATTTCTATCTTAAGAAAAAGCTTGTAAAAGCTTAACATATGCACAATTCATTGGCTCAAAGATATCAAGAAATTATACATACAGTGTATTACCAGATCTTCCCTTAGTCTGCCTTTGTTTGATGTTAAATGAGAGAGAAATCCAAATGGTATTTAGGATCTGTCTAAAGATCATTTCTGTGTGTCTCCCCATAAAGCTTTCTTGCAAGGGGAGGTTTACTTCTTCAGACTGTCACTCTGACATCAGATATGCGTAAGTCTGTAAGGAGATACGCTGGATTCTAATTGGCT
>QEPC01005805.1:5863782-5881298 GCA_003113815.1 Sphenodon punctatus
TGCCCTCCTGGAGGTCCCCCGTGTTAAGCGGGGGGCCACGATGGAGCGAGCATTCTCGGTGGTAGGGCCGCGGCTGTGGAACTCCCTTCCGGAGGAAGCTCGCCTGGCCCCAAGCCTTTTGACATTTCGGCAGAACTGTAAGACCTGGCTGTTTGCCCAGGCCTTTGGGAGGGAGGGTGGGGGGGGATGATTTTAGTCCCCTGCCCATTTATTTATTTGTTATTTTCTAGCCCTGTTTTTATATGGTACATTTTATATTTAATATTTTAAAAGGAATGTTATTGTTTTTATTGTGGACTGTTGGAAGCCGCCCCGAGCTGCATTGCAGGAGGGGGCGGGGTATAAATTTGGAGAAATAAATAAATAAATAAATAAATAAATAAGATGATAAAAAACATAACCGATCTGTCTTGAAACCTCTCATGCTAATACTTTACCAGTGACCTTCCTAGAAACTTTTTGTACACTTTTATTGCACATGCATTTTGCAGTTATCATGCAGTAGGTATTACAACCGTATATAGTCAACAAAACATACCTAACTGCATGACTGTAGATTTATTTATTTATTTATTTATTTATTTGTTGTTCTGCTGCAAGGGGTTTGACAAAGGTTGCTACCTTTCTTGAAAAGTTGATACAGAGATTGGGGCCATGCCAGAAGGGATGGGGCAAAGACTTTCCCATCCCAATTCAGATGTGGCTATGCCCCCTTTGGGGCATCATGATGTCACAAAGCTCCACAGGGGGTGGAGTCATGTCTAAAAAGTGGCAGAGGGGCCTTTTCAGCCTGCCCCTTTCCAATGTGGGCTCGCCTCCCTCTGAAGAAATGTCCCTGGGTTATCCAGGCACCCCTGGATAATCCAGGGAAATCAGGTCTTCTCCTAGAACCCAGAGAAAATAGCATGACTAAGCTTAACAGAACAGATTTTCCTAGCAAGCGCTCAGTTATCTGAAACTTAGGTTAGAGAACTGCATAGACAACAATTCACAGTTAATTAACAAAGGAGGACTCTAGGCTTGAGTGAACACTGAAGATAATTACGGGTCAATTGTGTCCGACAATTTAAGGAAATCTAAAATGGTGCCAGCTTTGTAATGGTTTATGCAGAGGCATGTTTAATGCAATGGATAGAGTGTTAACAGCTACTTGTGTTCTTTCCTAGGGAACTGAGTGGAGAGGTGGCATTTGCCTTTTCCCACGATGTTCAGTGGCTGCCACGGACTAGTTTCACCCGTGGTGCAGATTAAGACAGCTGTAGTTCATAGACCCAGTTAGTTTGCAGTTTCTTAGTTTGTAGACCCAGTTAGCAAAGGGCTTTATGGTTATTTAAGAACTCTAGCTCTCAATCAAAGAGGTGGAGGGAGATGAACTGAAAGGGGGAAATGTGCCCAGGGCAAGGCTCTGGTGAGGCCTCTGTATAGACTTGAACTGGGAGACTCCTGAGTTTAAAGCCTTAGTGGGATTCCACAGCTGATAACTGCTGGGAAGCTCTGCTGTGAGAGGATTCAGTTACATGGGATCTTCAGGTGGGACCCTTTCTTCTGATACACTGAAGGGGATTTATAAAGACTCTGTTTGGACTAGGAGTTGATCTCCAAACCTTGGGTGCTTGCTCCTTAGACACTGGTGGTTTGGACTGGGAGCTGGCGCATGGGAGACTAGAGGGCTAGGAGCTGGATCACAGGTAATGGAGGGCTGGGAGTATGACCACAGGCTGTGCTAGGCAGTGCCTCTGTTGCAGAGATACTTCCTGTTTGATGTGCTCCCCTTAAATAGGGATCCTTAAATGGTTCTCTACTGTGGGTGCTACAGGAAAAAGGCTATAGTAGAGTTCAGAGAGAAGAGAACTCCTTTTGGAGAAACAAAGTATCTTAAGCAGCAAGATCATTTTCAGCATAGAGTGGGCAATATAACTCTGTTTGCCAATCTCTCTTTCTATGGGCATGAGAATACCATAGATGAAATTGCAATCTTTGGACATAGTGTCTTTATATGAACACCAGTACAACAATTATAAGGCTTTAGCAGTATAAACCCCTGATGTCTTAGCAGTCCCAACTGGACAGCAGAGATACCAATCGTGCGCTCCCATTCCCTTCCTTTCCCCTGGCTAGAATTGATACACTATTTTTCTTGACATCCTCATGCAGCAGGCACTGTCAGGCGAAACAAATGAAATTTAGACAAAATGTCATTGTTTTTTATTCTGTTTATGTTTTCTGTTTACCTTAAACAAAATCACAACATTTTGTTTGAGTTAAACAGAAAACATAAACAAAATGCACACGTCTGCTGAGTAGAGCCAACAGGACTGAGCATGACTGAGCCAGCCCAGGAACTGAAAGGCTGAGCCTGGAGCTCCATAGCGGGGATGGCTGACTGGGAAACAAGGAGACAACCAGAGAGGCAGGAGCCATGAAGGGCTCTGCCTCATAGCTGGCTACCTGGCTGCAGGGGGAAATGTGCCCAGCTAGGGAGGCCTGAGGAAAAGAAGGGAGCCTCTTGTTCTTAAAACCCAGAGGCTCTCTGCCAGATCTTGCAGGAGGATGTGTGAATCCAAACAGTTCAGGCAAGATTCACAAGTGCAAGCTTTTAACCATCTAATTTAGGAACATCCCCAACTGTCGAAAATGTACTGGGTTAGGGTCACTTCGGTACCTACTCGGGGAACTCTCCAGAATTCTGTATCCAGTGTCAGCAAATGAATGCACACCAACTTTAAAGTAAAAGGAAGCTTTATAAAAGAAAAGAAATCAAATTCAAGTTAAAGTAAATAAAATTAGTTCAGAGCTACAGTTGCTTACAGAAAAAAACCCAGAAGGTTAACAATGCAATTCTAATTAAATTGAATCATTCTTAATTCAGTAGGTCACCATTAAGTCATTCTTAGCATAGTCTCTTCACAGCCATTGCTGGCTGGGCTCTCCTCTCAGGCAGAGTCAGAGAGTTGAGAGGGATCTTAAAGGCTACCTAGTCCAGCCCCCACACTGATGCAGAATCCACTACAGCCAGAACACACACACACACACACGTAAAAATCTATTCAACCAGAAACAGAGCCTTTACAAAAAATCGGTTACAAGTAGAGAGCGGGACCAACCAAAGCTCAATGATGCAATAACAGGGACAAGACATCCCGATGACTCAAACAACTGAGTCACACCCACACTGCAATTGAAGCACAAAAAAAACCCCCAAACCATCCAAGTCAACTGCCAATCTGACCCAAGGGAAATTTGGTCCGAACCCTAAATATGGGAATCAGTTAGACCCTGAGCATATGGACAGATAAGTATCTGTCTCCAGGTATCAGAATACCCCAGCAGCCCCATTTCCACTTGCTGACAACTTTGGGTGATTTCAGGCGTGACGCGGTGAGATTCACCACAGTGAATCCCACCCCACCGTCATGTGCTTCACCATGGGCCGCAGTGAGCTGCACAGCCCCAACAGACGTGACAGGGGTGGCACCACTGCCCAGGGCCAACTGGAGTGAACCCGGGTCGGGGGAACCCTATAAATGTGACATGGTGGTGAGAACTGCAGTGGGAGCCCCACAAGGCACTGGGGTTGTGTGAATGCAAACATGGCAGCCGGAGAGCAAACGAAACCACAGACAGTGGAGGGCCCCACCCAGGAAAGGGAAACACAAAGGGAGAAGGTGGAGGGAGCTGCAGAGCGAACAGCATGAGCAAACAGCAGCCGCACGGAAGGCGTGCGCACTTCAAAACGAGAAGCGCACACACACAAACGAAGCAGCACACCCACACAACACAGGGGAGCCAAGCAGGGAGACAGAGGGAGGCACACACCGGGGGGGACAGGGAACCCCACGACTGGTCGGAAGCACAGGAGGTGGGGGGGTGTCGAGGGGCCGGCACAGCCAGCCCAGCAGGAGGGGGAGGGGGCAGGTGCCCAACAGGCAAGGGGAAGGTGGACCCAGCAGCTCAAGGAGACAGGAGGCAACACAAGACACAGTGAAGCACAACAGGCATTTATTGAGGGCACAAGCGGCAACGGCCCAGCGGAGAGGCATACAGCTCAGGAGCATGAGGATAAACAATGCAGGAGAAGGAGCAGCAGCAAGGGGGGCACGGGGCCCAGTCTGGGAGGGGGGGAACCAACACAACATCCTGCCACAGAACGAGCGTCCAGAGGAGAAGCACACCCAGTGCACGAGGTGAAGCATCAGACAAGGGCACGGACACCAACACCCCACCCCACCCCACCCGCCCGCCAAGGGAGGAAGGGCAAGGGGGCCACCCAGACACACACCCCAAGGCAAACAGGGGACCGGTGGAAGACTGGTCCATGGTCAAGGGCCACCAAGGTGAGGGAGCAGCCCAGCCCCAAGGAACAAGGGTCACCAGGCCAGTTGCAGGAGAGCGGGGCTCAAGGGTGGGGGAGGCAGCTCATGAAGACAGAGGGCTGTCAGCAACATGTCAGCAGGAGGCCACCCGGAGGGTTTTGGGGCGGCACCCGCAGGTCCCAGGCGAGAGGGCGACAGGTGGGCAGAGGCGGGTCACAGGTGATCCAGCAGTCCCAAGACGGCAGAAGGTGGTGGCGATAGCACCTAGGCCACAGGTGGAAGGAAGGCGCTGAGGAGGCACCCGGATGCCAGATGAGGCCGGCGCGCCCTAGACCCAGCTGCTGGGGCTACCATCGGGTGGAGGGGGTGGTAACAACAGCAGGTGCACATATCGGGGCCATTGCCACAGACTCCAGCAGAAGCCACGGGCAGCCTTGTGGAAGCAGATTAGGTAGAAGGCCTAAGGGATCCGCACAGTTCATTCCGAGTTGCACATCAGAGCGGCTGCACACCTCAGACAGGGCCACCAGCTCAGGTCCGGGGGGGGCATGCCATAATCAGCTGTAGGAGGCCAGGGCAGGTGGGACAGCTCCAGAAGATGGTAGTAGGCAGCCCTGCGGGAGCGTGGATACCCACGCGCACCCTACATGCTGATGAAGTAGAACTCAGCCAGGCCACCCTCACTCAGGCAGGTCGCATATCCCGGGAAGGCACACACACACAGGCGGAGGCTGTCTCGGCAGGACTCCATGCCGCAAGGCCCCCCAGAGTGGACGGTAGGTGCCCCTCAGGGAAGGACGTGAGCCCCAGCTCCTCACAGTGCACACGGCAGTCGCCAGCAGTCGTGACATAGCCAAAGCATAGCATACCAAAGCTCAAACACCGATAGGCATCCGGCCAGGTGGGCAAAGATCACAGGCAGCGCTGAACGATGGGCGAACACCACAGGTCGCAAAGGGCCATGCTCTCACGGGTGGTCCATGCACAGACAGGGCCCCTGGAGCCGCCGAGCGGGACCTCGGGCTGAGATACAGCTGCCATGGTACAGCTCCTGGAGGGTCTGAGCCTCAGCGGCCATGGGGGCAGCATGGGATGCGGGGCAGGGGAACTGCACAGGCAGACAGGGGCTGCCAAGGTGGACAGATAACAGCAGGATGGGAACAATGGGGCCGCTGTGGAGGGAGGTGAAGGGAGTGGGCAGCGCCACACATACACACCTGCTAGATGGATAGGAACGTTGGCAAGAGCATGCACAGGGAGACACAGCGGCCCAGGGGCCGATGCCCCGGATCTGGGGTGGGGGTGGGAGGCAGGGCGGGGTACCCCTAATGTGGCATCACAGCCACTACCGGGGGAGTGCAGCGGCACCCCAGTGTACCCCCACCCCCTCGCCACTGGCAGACCCCCCCATGCAGGGGGCTGAGCTCCTGGGCCGCTAGCCCTTCTGACATAGGCTGTGCAGTCACCAGTGTGCACCCAATGGCCACGAGGGGTGGGGGTGGAGGCGTACATATATGCGGCACAGGTGCGTGGTCAGGGACGGTAGTGAGCACACGTTCCCCTACTCCTGCCTGCCCTTTAAATCTCCCTCTGTGTTCTGCTTGTTGTTGGTTGCCTAGCAGCAACGCTGCGTGCTGTCACCACGGCCTGTGGTCGTTTCCTTCCACAGCAGACGGGGGTTTCCGTTCAGAAGTTACTTTTCATTCACCCCTGCCGTGGTGACCATTCACCACACTTCTGGACCTCCTCCCGCCCCGACCTCACAAAGTGTGGTCATGGTCACCCTGGGCCACGTTTGACTGTGGTGAACATCTGGATGCAGGCCAACAGACGTGCACGGCTCTTTCACCACCCCTTGCGTTTGACTGCGTTTGACTGTGGTGAATGCCAAAAACGTAACGTCTGAAATTACCCTTTGATGCTTCAGGAAAAACAAAACAAAAAATGTGTCTTTGGTTTGGTTTTTTGTTTGCTTTGGTGTCTTTTTAAGAGATTTTTTCCCCTGAAATATCATTCATGAGTTGTGTGCCATCAGGCTATTCAGGTTCTTTCCTCCCACCATTACCCCTGAGAGCTTATTCCAGTAGTTTACTGCTCTGATGGGTAAAAGTCTTCTTCTAATTTCCAGACTGTATCCATTTGCTCTTGTACTCACAGCCACTGGTTTGGTCAAATCTTCCCATTCTAGTCTGCTAACTCCTCTGATATTTGTATGGCTCAGGCCCCTTTCTGTCACTCATATAAAGTTACATTTTATAATGTCTACATTACAACTATGGGCTTTAATTTTTTTAATCATTTTACTCAACACTTCACAAAGATTAAATTTCCAACAGACATGGTTTACATACATACATGAATGTATGCAGAAAGATTCAAACTCGTGTCCTTCGGTAACTCAGAGATTGACACACTATTTTGGTGAGCATCCACAAACAAGGTATATGCAGCAACATGGAAGGAGTTTGTGGCCATGAGAATGGACACATTCCATGAAATGTTTCACTTTCTTCAGGAGGGTCTCAAAATGGATCTCAAGACCAATACAGTGAGCAGCCACACTCAACGTCATTTGCTGCAGAGAATAGGAATCCTTGGCCATTTGCACTCATGTGAAAAGATTTTTGAAGGTCTCTTTTCTGCTCTGGCCTCCTGTGTGTCACCGCTTTCCCTCCTGGAGACTGAATGTCAAACTTTGGGCAATGATTTGGGCTCCCTTTGAACCTCTTTCCCAAGTATTGTTGTACTTTAGGATAATCAGGATTCAATTTCTGGTCACCATCTCACTAGCCAGAATATTGGAGGCGGGAGCTCTGTCATCAGACCCAGATCATGTCAGTTCCATAGTGATAGACTGGTTCTTCATCCTGATTTTTGGAAGAAAGGAGGAATCAATTCAGCTTTTCATAGGGAGGCAGGAGATCTCACTACCTTTGTTTTGCCTGAATCACCAGCAGCCTCAGGAGCAGCAGTAACATGCCTCAATTTATCCTAGATCTAGGTCCTTTAGGATTGATTCTGCCCTGCTTATTTCATTTGGGCATAAAAAGAGAAGGAAGGGATTGAAGAATACCTTGGCTAGATGGTGGTGAAATTATTATGGAAGTATATAAAGCTTCTAAACTCCCTTTCCCAGAAGGAAGTGGGAGAGGGTGACCAATGCAGCTTTGTTAGGCAAAGCCACCTCCAGGAAATTTGCAGAGCTGCCACATCTTCACTTGCCATTACAGAATAAATACTCTGGTACAGGCAGCCTTTGGTCATGGAGTGCTTCATAGAGTCCTTCAGGACAATGAAGGAGGTAAGGAATTTTCTTCTGACTGAAGGGAATCTGTCTGTCCTTGTGGAGGCACTGCTTGGGGCCTTCCCTACAGTCAGCCACCCTATCAGAAACAGCAGAGGGAAAGTTCCAGCTTTTCTTCCCTGTGCATTTCCTTTCTGGTTTCTGGCAGGGTGGTCATTCTTCCCCACTTTTCTCAGATTCCAGGGTATGTTGGTTTTAGTTTCCATTTCCCAGATAGGAGGGACGGGCATTACAGATTTGGATTAATCCATACCTGCTCGTAATTGACAGTTATGGATTAATCTGTACGGAACCACAACATGCCTGTTGTGGTTCCGTTTGAAATTTCCACCTAGAAATCACTTCCAAGTCCTCTCCCCTACCACTCCCCCCCCTTCTCCCTCCTCCCCTCTCCTGTCCTCATTCCCTACCACCTCCCTTGATGAAATCTCCTCCCTGCTCTCCTCCTCCAACCCCTCCACTTGCCCCCTGAATCCCATTCCTTCCCGCCTCCTGAACTCCATTGCCTCCACCGTTGCCCCTCCCCTCCTGCACATCATCAACCTCTCCCTCTCTACCGGCTCCTTCCCCTCTGCCTTTAAACACGCCACTGTCTCCCCCATCCTCAAAAACTCCACTCTGGATCCCTCTGAACCCTCTAATTACCATCCTGTCTCACTCCTCCCTTTTGCTTCTGAACTCCTTGAACGGTTTGTCTACTCCCGTTGCCTTGACCTCTCCGCCAACTCCTCCCTTGACCCCTGCCAATCTGGCTTCTGCCCCCTTCACTCCACTGAAACGGCTCTTGCTAAGATCACCAATGATCTTCTTGTAGCTAAATCCAACTGCCTTTACTCTATTTTTGTCCTACTTGATCTCTCTGCTGTCTTCGACACTGTTGCCCACTCGCTCCTGCTTGAATCGCTCCACTCCCTTGAATTCCAGGACTCTGTCCTTGACTGGTTCTCCTCCTACCTTTCCGACCGCTCCTTCACTTTGTATCTCTTCCTAACTCCTCCCCCTCTTGGTCGGGGTTCCCCAAGGCTCTGTCCTTGGCTCTCTCCTCTTCTCTATCTACACCCTATCCCTAGGCAAACTCATTGCCTCCCACGGTTTCCAATACCACCTATACGCTGATGACACTCAGCTCTCTCTCTCCACTCCTTCCCTCTCCCCCTCTGTTCAAGCTCATCTCACCAACTGTCTCTGATATCTCCGCCTGGATGTCTCAACGCCAACTCAAACTGAACATGGCGAAAATGGAACTCCTTCTCTTCCCTCCCAATCCTTCCTCTCCCTCTTCCCTGTCAATTGCCATTGACGGGGTCTCCATCCTCCCTGTCCCCCAAACCCGCAGCTTGGGCTTCATCTTCGACTTGCACCTCACCTTCAAACCCTACATTGACTCCATTGCCAAATCCTGCTGCTTCTCCCTCCACAACATTGTCAAGATCCACCCTTTTCTGTCCGTCTCCTCTGCCAAAACTCTCATCCACGCTCATGTCATCTCACGCCTCAACTATTGCAACCTCCTCCTAGCTGGTCTTCCCTGCTCCCACCTTTCTTTCCTCATCTCTGTTCAAAACTCTGCTGCCAGGATCATCCACCTAGCCCGTCGCTTTGACCATGTGCAGCCTCTACTCTCCTCTCTCTACTGGCTCACTCTTCCTGAGTGTATTCTGCATAAGCTCCTCATCTTCACCTACAAATCCCTTCACAATCTCGCTCCCCCCTACCTCCCTGCCCTGATCTCTCTCCAAACCCCTGCTTGAACACTCCGCTCCTCTTCCATCCCCTCCCTCACCCTCCCACGCCTCCTCTGCTCCCCCAACCGCCTTAGCCCCTTCTCCCTCGCTGCCCCGCATGCCTGGAATTCCCCCCCTGCCCTCGTCTGCCTTGCCCCCACCCTCCACACCTTCAAGTCCCTCCTCAAAACCCACCTCTTCCGCTCTGCCCTTCCTAACTCCTGCTAATCATCCCCACCCAGGATTATCCCCCACCTGTTATCTGTAAACTCCCAACTTACTGCAATCAAGCCAAGACCGTGTACCTGAGTTCCCGCAACCTCATGAATATTGCATCCCTTGTCTCTCCCTCACTCCCTTACCATGAACCTGCCCCTTTAGTCATTGGCAGTGTGGCAGAAAGGAGCATCTCGCAAACAGAAGCTTTCACTCATATACTTACCCTACACCACAAAATTTTACCAAATCGGGGAGGGAGGAGAAATTGGTTCCAATTGTTGAAGGGGGGGGGGAAGAGGCAGCCCAACTGTACGTGGGGAAGGGACCCGGTCAGGACCAACGGCAGTTCCAGCCACCGCTGGGGGGAGGGGGGGTCCAGCAGCAACTCATTCATGAACAGGAACCCCACCCCTAGGTTTTTCTGCTTTCTGGAGGGGCCCACCAACCAGGTATTGGATAGAGAAGGCAGGCCAGGAAGTGGCTGCAAACATCTGAAGCAGGGGCTCAGAAATTGCCCTGCCTACTTCCCCCCTCTCCCCCAATGACAGTGTTAGAAACAGCCAGAAACAGGGACCATGAGCTGGGCTCCCCTCCCCACCTCCCATTTGAGTGTCAATGGTAGAGGCTTGAAGCAGGGACTGGGCCGGGCCAGGCCATGATGGGTCATACCATGGTACCACAGCATGGGGGTGGCGGGAGCTCTCACTAGGTCTTCATTCTCTCCACTTTCAGGTTCCTCAGGCCAACAGCAGAGATGAGGGCCCCAGCAAAAAAAACCTGCAGCTCAGTGACAGGAGTCTAATGTGGCTTTGATTCAGGCCAATGCTGTCATCACCACTCAGGATTTGGAGGGGGAAGTGTTGAGCCTAGAGCCCCCACTTCAGGCCACTACCAAATATCCCACTCCCAAGGGCAGCTCTCACTCCCCCTTTGGGCACAGCAGGACATCAGGGTGGGAGAAGGCAGGGCTAATGCTCACAAGCTGTTACAGCTGTATCCATGGAGCCTTAAAGACAGACAGTCACATTAGGGGTGTGGTGGGAGCCCCGCCACTCTAGAGCATCCACTCAAGGCCAAGAGCCATTGTCGGGCCCCAGAACAGGCAGGGTCCTGAGCAGCCACCCTGCTCTTGACCCCAGCCTAAGGCCACCCCTGCTCTTTCCCAGGCTGCTGCAGCCACTACATCATCACTCAAACATCTGAGAAAAGGGAATACAAACAGCAGGTGGCGTGTCTCAGTAAAGCCTTTTCCATCATTAATCTTCCTAAGCCCTAGGGCCCTTCAGCCTCTACAGCCCTCAAATACCTGTTAAATCAGGGGTGTGTGGCTCAGGAAAGTTCTCCAGCTGTAGATGTCCCAGAGTCCCACCCCAGGGGGATGGTGTGTATCACCTATTGATGTGCTCCAATCCCCTCTTACCCAAGCACTCCCGTGCCAGATAAACTTGTTATATTTAATAAATCATGGCCTTTAGTCAAAGTCTTCTAGAGCTAAATCAAGAAATACTAGGATTATAGATATTAAAAGTATCTCATCCAGCACTCAAAATGACATTGGTTCATGGAGAAAACCAAGCACAGAGACACTGTCTTCTGATTTAATCTGTAACCAGGACAGGGGGTGAGACAGGAAAGTCATTAAAGAGTGCCAAATAAACCATCCATGTTTTTTTCTGGCTTTTGTTTCCAACCATGAAATAGCCAAGATTGGCCTTTTCCTGGTTTGTCATATTTTGGGATGCGCACTCCTAGTGCGCATTTCCTGGGGCTCACCCTCCTTTGAATTTAATAACCAAGACCAACCCTTGGCAAGCCCCTTCCCCCTCCACAGATTAAGTCCAGGACACCAGAGGCATGTCTCCCTCTTGGGTATAATATTCCCCAGGCTCTGAATGCCCAGAACACAAGTTAGCATTCCCTTCCTGACTTCTTCCTACCATGTGCTGCTTTTTTCTGGGCAGGGATCCGAGCCCTAGTCAGGCAGAAGGCAGCTCTGCATCACTACTCTCCTTGCCTTCTCAGCACTGCAATGCCAGGTACTGCCCTATGCTCAATGCAGATGCTCTAGTCAGGAAAATGTTCTGGGGATCCAGGCCCTGCAAAGCAAAGAATGAGCTGTGGTGAGGATGGAGGGTAGAGCAGATCAATTTGGGGGCAGGGGCAAAGCTGCTGGCACCAGCTCCCCAGGAGGTGCCATTGGTCTGCTAGGTGCAGCATTTATGTCCTTAGGAAGGATCTCTCTCTGATCATTGGTCTGTTGGAGACATCCCCAGCCCGGGAACCTTGTCACTCCCTGACAGAGGGACATACCTGATTAGAAAACACCATCCAGGAGCTTCAGGCAGTTTCTCTACTCTTTCAGCTCTGGGTTGCTCACCATTATGTGGAAACAAGCCTCCTCCCACTCCCGTAGCCTCTGCCACAAGCTGGAAGAGAGACAAGAACTGAGTTAGAGTGAGACCCAAATTGACAAAGGCTCCCCCAATACTCCATCTACATACTTCTTTTGGAGCCATGTCACCCTTAACCCGGCCCTAGGGGGTGGTTCTGGCCAGGAAACGCTGGTGTATTGAGCCAGCAGATTGCATCCAAGTGCGGGCAGGCAAGTCTGTAAAGTTTCTTTTGTCATGAAGCGATTATCACTTTTTCCTGTTTGTCTTTTGCTTCTCTGAAGCTCCTCAAATCGAGAAAACTGACCCTGCATGGGTAGGAAGCATTGTTGATCTTATGTCCTATAGAAAGAGGAGAAGTGAGGTTGGAGAGGGAGTTAAGAAAGCACTGGGGACTGGGCCCTTTGACTCAATCAGAGAAAGACTCTTATTCTCACCCCCAAATCCCCAGTCTCCAGCGGCCTCTCACAAGCAGTGCCAGCAGGGCCATAGGAGCTTGGGAACTAGGAGCAGGATTACTTCCTGTGCCCTGTCCCCCTGATCCTAGGGCAGCATAGCTTTCCTCCTGGGACTAAGGACAGCACAGCTCTCCCTTCCCACCTCTCAAGACCAGGGAGCAGCATGGCTCCCTGCACCTCAGCCCCTTCTGGCATCTGGACTCAGCCCTTTGGCCCAGCCCCCACCAGGGCTAAGGCCAACCCTGCTCAAGGTTCTCTCACACTCACAGACTCTTTATCCCTCAGCACTGACTCAGCCACCTCAACACAAATGAACAGAGATGGCTTCCCCAGGCAACAGAATCTTGCTGTCTCTGTGAGCTCAGCGTGATGTTATCACCCTATATGAGGTCACGCACTGAAGCCAGCACCCATCATGAACCTGGTCACCTTTGCCTTCCACCTTGTCCAGTCCTACTTTAAGGCCCTCTGAATTGACACAAAGATGGGACATGAGTAAGGTGGAGATACCTCCCCTTTAAAAGTGGACACTTATGAAAAATACATGGTGCAATGCTGCATTGGTTCCAGTGCATCCGTGAACCATACTGGCTTCCTATAAGTTCACACATAAAAAGGAAGAGAAAAGGAAACAAATGAGAGAGGCCAAGATTAACAATGTACCGTGGCGTGTATAGGATGGAGGGATTCCATGGCAGAGATGTCAGTAGCAAACAGAAGGGTGATACCTGGAGAATGTATCCACCCCCACAAAACAGTTGCCATTAAGGAGGTGGTGGGATCCAAGCCTGCTCTCATAGCAGAGATAGAACTGGAATGGGAAGGAGTGAAAGGGCCGATGGAAGAGGCGGTATTAGATTACTTGAACCATGACCTTTTGATAGGAGATGACATATAGAGATGGACTACGGCCATGGCCACAAACCAGGCCTGCCAGGAAGAACAGTCCAAACAGACACCGCACCCTGCAATAGATGCAGATCATGGAGGGGAGGCAGGCGAGGAACCAGACACCAGTTCCCAAAGGGATCACACAGAGGAGGTCAGGAGGGCCAAGTTGCATCCATCTATACCAACTCCACCAGCACAGAGCTAGCTACCCCTGACAGGGAACTTGAGCCTAGGGAAGGCCCAGAAATAGAGGGGGCATTTCCAAACCAGAGGGCGAGCAGCCCGAGTCAGGACAGGGATACCCCAGATTTGGCGTGTACTTGGAAAACATTGACCGAACCCCAGACAGGTTTCAGGGAGCAATTACAAACAGCACACTGGCAAGGATCAGAGAGGAGGCAGCTGACATGTCCCTGACTGGTCAAGCCAGGAGAATATTCAAATGGGAGCAGGGACTATTGTACAGGGTCCCGCCGCAAGGGGACAGAGGTCACCCCGGCAAACAGCTCATAGTGCCACAAAAGTTCAGAGGGGACCTGCTGCAATTGGCACATACATGCGTAGTTGCAGGACACTTGGAGATCTCAAAGACGTTAAGCAGGCTAGAAGCCCTGTATTATTGGCCAGGGATTTACAAGGATGTTAAGAATTAGTGCCAAACGTGTGACCCCTGTGTTGGAGGTCCGCACCCCCACTTTACCAGGTTTGAGTGACTCAGTTTCCCTCGCGTACAGCCCACTTGAATCAGTTTTTCTCTCTGGCCGATTCAAGCCTGCCGCAGGGACAACCCCTTTGTCACCCAAGGGTCCGATCCTTCCTGTTTACAGACTCTTTATTCTCTGGGTTCGCAAGAGCTTGAGATCTCTTGTTGCTCACTTGTGTTCCAATGTTAGACACAGACACTTCTTCATAAAGATAAGAAGTCGGTTTATTGATTACATAAGCAAGATTGTTGATACAGAGTGGTTACTAGAAATCAAAGGTAAATATAATGCATTCCTGACCTATACTGGTTAAGTTCCTAAATAAGGATCTTACCCTACCAAGGTCCATAAGTTCTTCTCAGTCCTTGATGTGAGCGACTGGGTCTTCAGTCTTAGAGTTGCTAGAGAGCAAAGTCCTGGTATCAGTCCATAGTTTGGCTCCAGCCCTCCTGGCTGCAAGATGTTGAGTGAGTTCCTGATAATCTCTCCCCCCTCTGGGGTACAGCTCCTTATATCCCCAGGAGGAAACCCCTCATATCTGTCTCGAGGCTTCTAGAATTCCTTTTGTTCTTGCTATCAGCTTTCTGTGTCTCTTGCATGTAGGCAATGGCTGCCTGCACTAGCATATAAATGTCTCTGGCCATCCGTCCGGGCAAATCCACAAACTGTCTTTCCATTTCCTGGAGCTTGGTCAAGTGTCACAGTCTTGATTTGAGTTTTACAGTTCTTAATTGTAACATTACATACATGTGGAACCTTTTGCTTTGCATATTTACTAGACTTGTAGTCTACATGTAGGCCAGTATCACATGTGTGTGACCCTATGTTCCTCCGTGACACCCTACCAGAAGCATAACAAGGCGACAGGTCAAAGAGGGCTCCTTTGCAGCCCCTGCCCATTATCGAAGTCCCTTTTCACATGGTGGCTATGGATATCGTAGGGCCCGTTAAGAAGCCCTCTAGAATGGGGAAAAATATCTATTGGTTCTAGTAGACGTTGCCACCAGATACCCAGAGGCAGAAACCGTTACGAATATTGAGGCACCAACAATGGCAGATGCCTTAATTGGCATATTCAGCAGAGTGGGTTTCCCCAAAGAAGTTCTGACAGATAGGGGATCCAATTTTATGTCAAAAATCTTTAAACAGCTGTGGAAAATATGTGAGGTAACCCACCTCACGGCAGCACTGTATCACCCACAAACAAATGGGTGGGTGGAACGCTTTAACGGCACCCTGAAAACGATGCTAAGCAAGTTCATGGAGCATAGTGCAGGCAACTGGGATAAAGTAGTCCCGTATGTATTATTTGCCTACAGAGAGGTCCTACAGGAATCCACGGGGTTCTCCCTCTTTGAACTGCTATTCGAAAGGAAAGTACGGAGACCCCTAGACCTAGTCAGAGATTCATGGGAGGGCGAGGTACAAGTCGAAGGGGAGTCCATCACAAAGTATGTGCAAACCTTCAGACAGAACATTAGAGAGGTGCTAGCAGAAGCCAAAGGAAACCTTGAAGAAAGCCAGGAAAAACAAAAACAGGTATACGACAGAACGGCCAAAGCAAGAACGTATGAATTGGGAGACAGGGTCCTTATTATGAAGCCCCCAAATAAAGTGAGAGTCCATGCTTCATGGGAAGGTCCCTATCAGATATGAGAAAAGAAAAATGAGCTCACATACTGGGTAGATAAACCGAACACCAGAGCGGGGGCCCAAGAATTTCACATGAACAGGATTAAAACCTATCACGAAAGGGGTGCACAGGTAAATATGGTATGCCTCGCTGAGGGAGATAGCTCCCCAGACAACTTACACATGCCCTTGATCCATTTGTTGCAAGGGACACAAGGAGATCTGCTGCTGGAAGATCTTAACATCTCCAGAGAGCTATCAGGATCACAAAGAGAGGAAATTCTAGCAATACTAGGAAGACACAACCACCTTTTTTCAAACAAACCAGGGAGAACCGACCTCATAGTGCACAACATTGACACAGGGACCTGTCAGGTCTGGGCCCTTCCGCACAGCAGGGAAGGTCAAAGCACAAACCCATGCAGAGATACAGGAGATGTTAGAATTGGGGGTAATAAAAATTTCGCAAGGAGAGTGGGCAAGCCCAGTGATATTAGTCCCCAAGACAGACGGGACAATCCGATTTTGCATTGATTACAGAAAATTGAACGCAATAACAGTTTCTGACGCATACCCCATGCCCAGAACAGATGCCATCTTAGATCAGATTGCTGGGTCCAGGTTCTTAACTACCCTCGATCTCACAAAAGGATACTGGCAGATCGACTTAGATCCACAGTCCCAAAAGAAAACCGCATTCATTACTGACATGGGCCTATATGAATTCACGGTTATGTCTTTGGCCTAAAAAACAGCAGGGCTACATTCTAGAGATTAATGGACTGCTTGCTAGACAAGTTCAGAGAGTTTGCCTAGGCTTATATTGATGTCGTAATTTTTAGTAATTCATGTGAAGACCATGTGGTCCAAGTGGACAAGGTACTAGGTCAACTCCAGACAACAGGACTCACGGTAACGGTGTCCAAATGCAAAAATCGCAATGAGCCAGGTCACATACTTGGGCTTTAAGGTGGGCAGTGGGAAACTTAGCCACCTACCCGACAAAATTGAAGCCATTACCTTATGGCCCGTACCCACCACAAAGAAACAGATCCTGTGCTTCATTGGCATGACAGGATACTACAGACACCATGTCCCGCATTTCAGCTCTATCACTGCTCCCCTGACTGATCAAAGCAAAAAGGGTCTGCCTAACAGAGTGCAGTGGTCCACGTATTGCCAGGGAGCATTTGATAACCTGAAAGCAGCACTGTCCAACGCACCTGTTCTCAGACACCCAGACTTTGAGAAAGAGTTTGAAGTCTGGACAGATGCGTCTGACACAGGCCTTGGGGCATCTCTAATGCAGGTGAGAGAAAATGACCAAAGGCATTCCATTGCCTACTTTAGCAAAAAGCTGCAACCATGTGAAAAGGCTTTAGCTGTTATCGAAAGGGAATGTCTAGCTATAGTATGGGCTGTGGGTAAGCTGAAACCATACTTATGGGGAAGAAAATTCAGTGTACACAGATCATTCAGCCCTAACTTGGTTGAATAACGTAAGAAGCTCCAATAACAAGCTTTTGAGATGGAGTTTAGCCCTACAAGATTTTGATATGACTATTAAACACATCAAAGGCAAGGAGAATGTCATCGCAGATTCACTGTCTCATTGGGAGAACACAGACTAACATGTTACAGATTTGGGAGAGACCCAACCCTTCTCACATGTTCTCGAAGGGGGGGGAACGTGTCATGAGGGAACATAGGGCAATACAGAATCTGGGGGTATTGGGGCAACTGGTACAGAATAATATTAAAACTGTAAAGTTAAGAAGCTAAGATTGTGAGCTCCAGCCTGGGGGGAGGGAACACAAACCACACAGGTCTGCAGACAGGTGACCCATTGTCAGGAAAAATAAGCCATTGCTAAGGGGGGGG
>QEPC01005805.1:5888186-5900066 GCA_003113815.1 Sphenodon punctatus
TCTGTCCTTATATAGCATTTATCTCTCTTTGTCTGGGTTTTCCCGCCTCTAGGGAATGTGTCCCAGAGCATGTAGGCAACCCAGGTAAACATGGAAGTTAATTAACATCTCCATAGGCTGTCTAGTAAGGCAGCTTTCAATCCACGTTTTGTTATCTCTTGTAGTTCCTGCAGACTTGTGACGTGTGAGAGGCCCAACCTGAGTTGTAATTTGAGTTCTACTGTTTTCAGAGTTAACATTACAAACATGTGGAGACTTTGAGATTACATATTGTACATGTATTGTAACATTACATCCATGTGAAACCTTTGGGACCTGTCAAGGCCCGGCGGGGGGGACGGGGACGCCCGCGGCATACGGGCTGGGGGGCGGACCTAGCCCCGACGCCGACAGCACCAAGCGAAAGGGAGGCGCCGCCCCCGTCCTTCCCCGGGGCAGGGGGCAAGGCGTCCCTGCCCACACAGGGCGCCCAAGCGGAGCCACAGACGACGGGACAGGGAAAGGCAGGGACCAGCAAAATGGAAGGAGAGGCCACACCCTCGTTGCAGCACTCCGCACGCTTATGAGAGCACGCAGAGGGGCAGGGCCAGGGAGATAAGAGCCAGCGCCGAGAAGCACTTGGCGCTGGTGATTGAGTGGAGACTGGCCCCTGATTGAGATAAGTGACTAGGAATTGAGCGTGTGGAGCATTTCCTTGACCCAGGCAACTGGACTTCAGAGTGTGCGTGCGTGATCCTCCTACCTAAACCTTCCCCTGTGAGCGTGTGGCGACGGGTGAGTGCGAGAGCCGGTGAGTGCCTGGAGAGTGAGTCCTTCCCTTTCCCCTTCCCCCTCCCTGAGGCTTAACCCTAGAGTATACTCCCCTCCCTTCAGCTGTATGTGACCTGTACCCCGTGTGCCACCTTGTCTTCCTGGGGCCCCAGTTCCCTCCTTGCCAGGCACTTCCTCCTCACTGCCACCCTAACCTCCCCCCCGATCCTGAGAGTCGTGTGCGTGGAGAGACCTGTGTGCCTGGGGCTCAGACTCACACTACTCACCTGGCACCCTATGATGATAGGGACCTGGGCACTGTGAGGCCTATAGGTCCAAACACTATCCTGATGGGCACGTATTCCCAGAGAGAACCCTTCCCGGGTAGGAGTCTGAGCTCGTGCGTGGGGTACCTAGTGGGGTGGGCGGTTCGGCGCTCTGCCCCCTCGGGGCCCAGCTGGGCTTGTGAACCCTCCCCCATGACAGAATCACCAGCCTTATTCCCCCCCTTTCCTCCCTACTGGGGGGTACCCCCAACCATGGATCTTGCCAAGGAAGTAGCAGAATTAGTGCGAGCC
Organism: Sphenodon punctatus; assembly: GCA_003113815.1. Lineage (NCBI taxonomy): Eukaryota > Metazoa > Chordata > Lepidosauria > Sphenodontia > Sphenodontidae > Sphenodon > Sphenodon punctatus. Next base: position 5,889,515 of record QEPC01005805.1, read on the forward strand.
GTGCAGGCTGTATCCATGGACGTACGAGTCCTACACAAGAATCAACAGGCCCTAACTAGAACGGTGGCTCAGCTTCAGGCTGCCCCCGAGGGGTCACCTCCCACCGGGGGGCAGGGAGAAACCCCGGTCCCGGGGCCTGAGCGACCGGTAGGGCACCTCCCCCGAGAGCCCCGATGGCCAAAGATTGAAAAATGTATGGGAGATCGAAAGGCCTTCCAGGACTTTATGGCCCTGTATCGATTAACCTTTTCAATGCAGCCGCAGACATACTCTACCAACACCCTCAAGGTGGCATGTATTATCGGGAATTTAGGGGGCACCGCCTTAGAATGGGCCATGGCCCTGCTACGAGGGGATAGCCCCTTGCTGTCGAACTACCCTGAATTTGTGAAGGAGTTTACGAGCCTCTTCGACCATCCCCATAGGGTGCGGGATGCGGAAACAGCTATCCTCGCTCTGAAGCAGGGGCGTGGGGGCCTGCTGGAGTATATTACCCAATTTCATCAACTAGCCTTAGAGCTTCAGTGGCCAAAGGAAGTTTTGCGGGTCATGTTTCGTAGGGGGTTGGGCGACGAGCTGAAGGACCAGTTAGCCTTTACGGCCCTTCCCAAAACTTGGGAGGAAGTAGCCACGCTTGCCTTACAAATAGAGGACCGCCTGGTGGAGAGACGTCAGGAACGGAAGCAAGAGAGCCGGGGCTTCTTCCCACGCCCCGTGGGTATCTCCCCGACCCCTCCGGGGGCCGCAAGAGGCTCCGACCCTGAGCCCATGCAGATTGGTGCGTCTCGAGGCCGGCTGACCAAGGAAGAAAGGGAAAAACGACGCCAAGCGTGAGCTTGCTTTTACTGTGGGGACGCGGGCCACTTCATTAGAGAATGCCCCTCCATACCCCCGGATCGTCCAGGCCCAGGAAATTCTCGAGGCCGGGAAGGAGCGGGGACTCCCCGGCCGTGAACTTGCTACCCGTGACCTTAGCAACACTACACACCCACTTGCGGATTCCCCTTACCATTACGGTAACCCCAGGCCGCTCCATCATCGTCTGGGCCATGGTGGACTCTGGAGCCTCTGGGAATCTTATAGACGAGGGGTTCCTGAGAGAACAAATGATTCCCACTACCCCCAAGAAAACCCCAGAGCGGATCCACTCCATAGATGGTTCCCCCTTGATATCTGGGCCAGTGAAGCGGCAGACACATCCCCTCCGGTGCGCGGTGGGGGCTCATCAGGAGATTCTCTCCCTGGACCCGGTTTGTGCCCCACTGTTTAGAGTAGTCCTGGGGTTGCCGTGGCTGACCCTGCACAATCCCCAGGTGGACTGGGCCACCCGTTGCGTGCAATTCACCTCGCCACACTGTAAAGAGAGGTGCATCCAGGCACCGCCCCCCCACCTTCAAGATCGCAGCCGGGACGCAAGAGCCTTGCCAAGCCTTGGGATTCCAGTTACCCCCGGAATACGCTGCCTTCGCGGACGTATTTAGTAAGGTACAAGCTACGGAGCTGCCCCCCCATCGGACATATGATTGCCCCATTGACCTCCTTCCAGATAAAGAACCCCCTTTCGGCCAAATCTATGCCCTGTCAGCCCCAGAATTGGAGACTCTGCGTCAATACTTGGACGACAGTCTCCAGAATGGATTTATCCGGCACTCATGTTCCCCGGCGGGGGCACCCATATTTTTTGTGCCCAAAAAGGACGGGGGGCTCCGCCCTTGTGTCGACTACCATGGCTTGACAATCATTACCATTAAAAATAGATACCCCCTCCCGTTGATCCCTGAACTATTAAACCGACTGCAGGGGGCTACCATCTACAGCAAGCTCGATCTCCGGGGGGCTTATAATCTCCTGCAAGTGAAGGCAGGGGATGAATGGAAGACAGCCTTCCGGACAAGGTACGGGCACTATGAATACCAGGTAATGCCGTTTGGCCTGGCTAATGCCCCCGCTACCTTCCAGCATTTTATAAATGATATCCTCTGAGACCTTTTGGATGTTTTTGTCATTGCCTATCTAGATGATATCCTTATTTATTCTACCTCACAAGAACAGCATCACACTCATGTCTGTCAAGTTCTCCAGAGGCTGAGGGACAACAAGCTATACTGCAAGGGGGAGAAATGCGCNCGCTACCTTCCAGCATTTTATAAATGATATCCTCTGAGACCTTTTGGATGTTTTTGTCATCGCCTATCTAGATGATATCCTTATTTATTCTACCTCACAAGAACAGCATCACACTCATGTCTGTCAAGTCCTCCAGAGGCTGAGGGATAACAAGCTATACTGCAAGGGGGAGAAATGCGCATTCCACCTGACCACCGTAGACTTCCTGGAATTCATCATTTCCCCCGCAGGAATCCGGATGGACAACCAAAAGGTAGAAGCGATCCAGCGTTGGCCTGCCCCCAAAGTGGTGAAACCCCTCCAACGCTTCCTGGGCAGTACGAACTATTACAGGCATTATATTCCCCAATATGCAGCCATCACTACCCCCCTAACACGTTTACTAAAGAAAAATCAACCATACTTGTGGGGGGACGCACAGCAGAAAAGTTTCGAACTTCTCAAGCAGTTTGAGAAAATTAGGTATGGGGCTCTGTTATGGGGACATTGTCCTAGTACGTTAAAAACTCTGGAGCCAGTCTTCCATAATTTTTTGAGAAGACTAATCCAGGCCCCTAAATCAACCCTGGCAGTCCTCATATGACTCAAGTTAGGGTTGCCATCCTTGGAATCATACCTGTTGGAAACAGCCTTGGTGAAGGTATTAAAAATCAGTGGTATGCCAGACGATGACCTTGCAGGAATTTGTTTGCAGGAAAAACTGAATTGTGATCCCCCTGGGTCTCCTTGGTGGGAAAAGCTCAAATGCAGCTTTGATAAACTTGGCTTGCCTTTCTGTTTCCTGAAGGCTTTCTCGCTTAATGTGGCTAAATCACTCCTGAAAGTCAGGATAAAAGACATTGATGGGCAAACCTCCCGGGCCTTAGTGCCCTTAATTAAATCATCCCCCTGGTATCAGTACTTGATTCCAGATGGGGAGGGGGCGAGCTATATTAAGGATGATTTGCCTTTCCAACATAAAAGGGCACTATTTGCGCTGCGTTTACAGATTATGCCATCAGCAGTGCTGGAGGGGAGGTTTCGGGGGGTCCCATACGTGGACAGGATTTGTCCATGCTGTTCCTTAGGTATTGAGGATCTCCCCCATTACCTCCTAGAGTGCCCCTTGTATTCACACATGCGCGCTAAGCTGTGGGACCAATTGAAAATGCCCTTGAATTTATCTACTGGGGGAAAAATCGAACATTTGTTGGCCAATAGAAATCCTCTGCTCTCAAATGTATTAGCTCGCTTTGCTTATATTATGGAAATTATCAGGAAAAGGAAACTGGCTTTGATTGAGCAAGCTCAGGCTGTTATGATTATGAACAATGAATCTTGATCTCTATCCACTGCTTTAGGATGTCAGATGAGCTGAGTGATGTTTAAGTTTTGTATTTGAACTTAAATTTTATCATAGGGTTTTGTACCCAAATAATATGTTGTATTTTGTGTTGTGATGTTTGTTTTATATTTACTCTGTGTTGTTAATTTGATAACTTGTCATGGCCTAAGGGCCAGTACAATAAAATTTGATTTGATTTGATTTGAATGAGAAAAAAACCCAATAATATTTAGGATCTCAGTCTAAAAATCATCTCTTTGTGTCTTTCCTTTTAAAGGATTGATTACAAGGGGAGTTTCTATTCTTAGGCTTGTCACGCTGACACCAGATACACGTCAGTCAGTAAGGAGATACACTGGATTCTACTTGGCTCTTGTAAAGAGACCAATAAAAGTTTTGACTTTCCTCAAGCTCTGAAATGAAGAGAGGTTTTGTATTTTTTATCAGAGATAATTGTCAGATAAAGAGAGAAAATCCAGACCTTTCAATATTTATCTCAACCATAAATTTAATAAATATGTTGGCTGGAAAGAACTAACAAATCCTCCTTCTTAGTCTGGAAATTTTTCTGAATAGTGCTATCTGTCATGTAGACACTTAGAGATAACACTCTAGACTCCTAGGCTGACTTGGTCAGAGAGGGTCAGCTAGAGATTTAGCTAAGGGACCTCTTTATTACTTTAGCTTAGACCAGAGGGATAGCTGGAGATAGCTTGTTTTATGGCTTGACCATTTGGTGGTTTCCCTAGTAACAGCCAAATGTCATTTGGGAAGTTTAGAAAAAACACAAAGGAATGTACTTGGAAGGGGTCCTAGCTAGTCACAGAAGCTGATTTTAGAATTCAATGATGTAAGACACAAGTAGCTTACATTAAAACAGAAAGTTAACATATAAAGACTCTAAGTTAATACATTTAAACACAGATAGCCAAAATATCTTAGGCTATAAATGAAAATACATGACAGAGGGAGTCAAGAAACCACTGGGGACTGGGCCCTTTGACTCGATCAGGTAGGTAGGTAACAATTTATTGTGCAGCCGAATGACTATTACAATTTACAAAAGTAAACTTTCATCTATGTATACAGTATAAAATAAAATAAAATAAAATAAAATAAAATAAAAAACAAGACCCGACTGGCAGTAATACCTTTGGGTTGCCCATGGGCAGTTATCATACAAAAATAAACAGTAATGATCCACAGCTAGAATTGACTTAAGCTGCAAATAGCTCTACTCCTTATTTGAATCACAATTGTACAAAACACAGCCACCGATCTGACGACTACAGAGTCCGTTAAACTCAATAATTTTGGGAAGAGCCTGTCGAAGTTTTTATTCTGGCAACAAATCTCCAAATACTTACATGTAGGTTCTAAATAAACAGGACAGGAGGAAAATATGTGTTCTACTGTTTCTACGGCATTTAAATCACAAAGAGGGCAAACCCTCGCCGCCCTTGGGATACCCAAATAGCAGCCTTCCAAACATGCTGAGGGGAAGACATTGCATTTAAACTGTGTGAATGCTCGCCTGCGATTAAAATCCAGCCAAGCGTCCACATACCTCGGGCCGTTTACACTTAGGCTAATTCGAAGGTACGTGGGAGCTACTTTTTGGAAATCCAAAAGAGACCTCTCGGATTGAAGCTCCTGATCCTTGATTCTCTTTTTAACCACAGCGCGTGCTCCCTTGAGGCCAAGGGGAAGTAATGCAGCCTTGGAAAAACCCAACTTTGCTGCTTCCAGTTCTACTGCGGAATCCTACTTGTTAAGGAGCCCACTTTTCAGAGCTAAAGAAAGAAGAGAGTTTTCCAAGGGGAGATCAAATAAAACCCTTAACCAAAAATTTAGGAAAATTGATAAGGCAAAGGATCTAATTGATGGACTAGCCAATTCGTATCACAGAATTACCTGAGGGGTACCCTTAGGGACCCCTAGTATGGAGCGTAAAAAGCTGTTCTGAATCGCCTCTGGTTTATCTAGATAGCTGGAATCCCAAATAGGAAATGCATATAATACTTGACTAATTACTTTTGCTCTGAAAAGCCTAAGGGCCAGGGTGACTAGTTTGCCCCCGCCTCAGAAAAAATTAATTTGTAATGGCAACTGACATCTTCCTAGCCAAAGATAAAACTGCTTCAAAATGAGACTTCCAACTTAGTGAGGAGGTTAAAGTCACCCCCAGGTGCTTATAGCAGCTTACCTGCTCTATTTGATTTTTCCCCAGAAACCAACGATAACCTTTTCCCAGACCACAAGCCCCATCACCATGACCTTGGTTTTAGTATAATTAATAGAGTCTCCCTATTGCAATATACCTCAAATTTTTGCATGGCTCTTTTCAATCCTATAGGGGTCTGTGAGACCAGAACCGTGTCGTCGGCATATAGGAGTGCACGTATTCTCCTATCACCTATATTTGGGGCATGAGTGTCAGGACTATTCAAAAATTTGACTCGATTGGAGAAAGACTCTTTTCTTCTCACCCCCAAATCCCGTCTACAGCAGCCCCTCACAAGCAGTGCCAGCAGGGCCATAGGAGCTTGGAAAGTAGAAGCAGGATGACTTCCTGTGCCCTGTCCCCCTGATCCTAGGGCAGCATAGTTTTCCTCCTGGGGCTAAGGACAGCACAGCTCTCCCTTCCCACCTCTCGAGACCAGGGAACAGCATGGCTCCCTGCACCTCAGCCCCTTCTGGCATTTGGACTCAGCCCTTTGGCCCAGCCCACACCAGTGCTAAAGCCAGGCCTGTAGAAGGTCCTCTCACACTCACAGACTCTATCATTCAGCAGCAGCAGCAGCACTGACTCAGCCACCTCAACACAAATGAACAGAGATGGCTTCCCCAGGCAACAGAATCTTGCTGCCTCTGTGAGCTCACGCAATGAAGTCAGCACCCGTCATGAACCTGGTCACCTTTACCTTCCACCTTGTCCAGTCCTACTTTAAGGCCCTCTGAATTGACACAAAGATGGAACATGGGTAAGGTGGAGATACCTCCCCTTTAAAAGTGGACACTTATGAAAAATACATGGTGCAATGCTGCATTGGTTCCAGTGCAGCCCTGAACCATGTATTTTTCATAAGTGTCCTCTTTTAAAGGGGAAGTATGGCCACCCTAGACCTGGGGTAGCCTGGCTGGTTAGTGTGATCAGAAAGAGCAGGCAAAGAAAAGCCACAGGATCCACAGGCTGCACTGGCTCCTCAGTTAGGGAAGCTGCCCCGGAGCGCTGAGTGCTATCAGCCCCCAAGGCCTCCTCACTATAAACACCCTCAAGCACCTGACACCCCCACAAATACAAACACACAATGTCCTATAACAGCCTGTTCTGGCTTTGAAAATCTTCATGTTCCCCTTGTAGCCTTTTCCTCTTTAGGCTGAACACGTCCTGATCCTCAAACCTTTTCTTGCTCTTGCCAGTCTTGCATTCCAAGCTCTTAGTCTTTATCTTTGTTTCTCTCCTCTGAGTCCACCCTAGGAAGTCAGGATCTAAAGTCTATGATGATCATAAAGGGATCACTGTGCTGCAGCTGAGGCAAGACCCACACTGAGCAGAGTGAAAGAAACTACTCCAGCCTGTGTCTAATCGTTGATATTTCTGTCCAGGCAACAGCCCCTCCTTGTTTCCAGTTTAGTTTGTGATCCTCTATAACTACTGCTTCTTTTGGCATCTAAATGAATCTTGCCTGCCTCATGTGCAATTCCCATGGTATGCAAATGAATTCTCCAATTTCACTGGTTAATATGCACATCACAAGACAGTCTCCTGATTTACAAATAAATTGCCAGCTGACAGCAGGTGGGGGTGGGCACAACTCTAGCCTGTGAGCGAAATCTGTCCGGCGCTGATTTTTATGGCTCCACTTCATTCCTGGATCTTGATGATAGGAAGTTAGACCAATGACATAGGCACAGGGAAGGGCAAGCTTTCCCCTCCTATTGGCAGCTGGGCCACTTTGAAAACTAGTCAAGCTCTGTCCTGCCGGCTGAATAAAAGTTACAGGTGGGTCTGGTTAAGATGTGTGTTTTAGGCTAGGGGAAGGAAGGGGAGGATCCAGATCATGAATCTATGCTATGGATCCATGGCCTGTCCTTGAGTGTATACCCTGATCTCTGCTCTTTTTCCCTGACCTCCCCCTTTCAGTGCTTGAAGGTAGGTACAGGGCCTATGCTGTAACTCATTTTTAACTGATTTTCTGAAAATTTGTACACATTTTACACCTCACCCAGGAAATCCTTCCTACCAGTTTTCACACTGATAGGACATACCATTCCAATTTCATGATTATCAGGGATTCTAATTTTCTGCAACAAAATTTGAACATTTTCTGATAAAAAAAACCCATAAATTCTCTGATTAAAAAAACCAAAATCTGTTTTTCTGTCATTAAATGTAAACACTAGTTCACTTTCCCTTACCACTATATATCAGTATGAGTTACAACACCACATTTTATTGTAATATTTTCATTTTAATGCAATTTTGCAGCTACCTGTCCCACCAACAGTCCAATAAATAAATCAATTGAGGTCTGTTGCACCCCTTCAAATGCAGAGCCGCTGCCCCTCCACAGCACATGCCTTCAGACTGCTTCCCTCACCTCTACTCAGTGTCCTCACTACCCCGTGCTTGCTGTGTCCTCCTCTGGTTTTCCATCACAAAGATAAAATATTTGACAGATGCCGTAAATAAGTTTGAATTATTAATTGAGGAACCCTGATGATTAGAGTGTTTGTGATTATAATGATGCGACGCAGATGCCTTAGCTAACAGAGCTGTTCCTGCTGCTCTGTAATCCCTTTCATAAGCTAGACATGAACCTTTGTTTTGCCAGTATTTGTTGCATAGCCCTATCACAGTATTACCCTACACAATCAGCTGTACTGGACACACATCCGTCCCACTAAGTATAACGTTTTTCCTACATTCCAGATGCTTCTTCTCCTGTGTGGCTTCTCTGAGAGCGGACTCTCTCATAGCCCAGTGCACAGAAGCTTTGTTGTTTTAATAAGAGCAAGTGAAATAAATCACAACTGTACCCTATTTCAAGGGCCAAATGTGAATCCTTGACCTTTTCTAGGTTCTACTGGCAGTGGCTACTGCTTTTTGTTCAGCCACTAGAAAAGGACTGTTATTAAATGGACCCAGTTAGGAGGTTTGTCTGTGTGTGCTGAGTGGAGTTTACACAGACATTCAGGGGGGGGGGGGGAGGAGGTGCGCGCATTCACACAGGGGGATGTGTGAGTGCTAGGTGTGCACCACACCCACACATCACCCATTCATGTCCCCTCATGGGGTAATCAGGAAAAACCCAGGTTGCTCAGTGCGGGGGGATGGGTTGCGACGGGAGTACGTGTCCACCCACTGCCACTTTTATTTCACCCATGTTCACTGAGTAGAGATGCATGGGCATGTTCTGTTTGGAAACAGTCAAGGACTCTGCATATTGGCCTATTAGCTAGCTATCTGTTTACAAGGCAGCCACAACAGCTGTAGCTGTATGGCAAAGTGGCTAACCTTTGTTGCAGTCATGACAGGAGTCCTGGGTACTGCACAGTGTGTCACCTCTGTCAACTTCTTAAAAAAAAAAGGAAGGTGCAGTTCCTAGTTTGAACACAGAATGCCCAGCAGACACTATATTTACTACTGCTGCTGCTTCTGCTGCTGCTGCCTACCTTTCTATCCTCATGGGCAGTTGGATAGACCAGGCAGCCTAGAAAAGACCCCGGTCAGAGGTGAGCAGCTACTTTTACTGCTTGCTGTTACTCAGAACTCTCAACCAGCTACCCAGTAGCCCATTAGCACCTAAGAGAGATTTGAAGGCTGCTTTGTTTTCAATACCCTGCTTGCATGGTTAGGTCAGGAGATAACTGCTCTCTCAAATGCATTACTCTCCCACTCAATGCAGAAAACGTGACAGATCTGAAAGAATAATGTTGTTTCACCTCCTCTTGCAATTCCATAACAAGCTGTACTTGCTCGCTCCAGGCAAGGCCTCTCTGGCACATTTCAGAATCTTCCTCAGAAACCAGTTCTATTGTCCAACTGTTCTTACTGCTGTATCTCTAATATAACATATAGCATGTTCAATATAAATGGTTGGGTAGGATATCAGGCTGCTTCTCGCCTCTTCTCTTCCTTCATGGCACATGATGGCTGGGGCAACACAGGATAAAAGACAAGCCATAAAAGCTGAAAAGGGAACAGCTAAAGCAAAGCTTTTGGCAGTCAGAGATAAGGGTTGAGGTGGGTGGGTTTCTGGCCAAGGGTGAGTTTTCTGTAAGGGATTTTTCTGGGATTTTCTTTTTAATTATTATTATATTTTGTGTTTTTTATAATTATTGTAAGCCACACTGAACCTTTGGGGAAGGGTGGGGTATAAATTTAAGTAAATAAATAAACTGTTGGAAATAGAAGGAAAGAGTCCCCCTTGCCCTGCCCCTTCTGGCATGGCCCTGCAACTTTGGGGGTCAACGCTGCAGGAAAGGTGGCAATCCTCTGTGGGCTTCAAAATCTAGCTACAGCAATTCCTAAACTAATAAGGATCAAAAGAATAGGAAGATTCTTTGCTAGCTGGAGTTGGTTTCCTTTGGATTAGAAATCACTCAGAGTGTTTTTAGATGAGCGCCTCCCCACCCAACACCCCCACCCACCCATCATGCATGTTGCAGGGCCGCATTGGTGTCCTATGCAGCCCTGAAACATCCAGGATGGATGGGTAATGGGTGTGGAGGCACTTGTCTAAAAACATACTTTCTGTCATTAAGACCTTAATTCTGATGACTAAGCTACAACACATGCCATCACTTGCTCTGTTTATGATCCATTCTTAAGCTGATGATGTCATATGATGTCTCTATGCTGATGATGTCTCTATGCTGATGACACTCAACTCTATCTCTCTACTCCCTCTCTCTCTCCCTCTGTTCAAGCTCGTCTCATCAACTGTCTCTCTGACATCTCTACCTGGATGTCTCAACGTCAACTCAAACTCAACATGGCTAAAACTGAACTCCTTATCTTCCCCCCTCATCCTTCCTCTCCTTCCTCACTGTCAATAACTATTGATGGAGTCACCATCCTGCCTGTCCCCCAAG